>JACXGJ010000520.1:0-65886 GCA_016801105.1 Esox niger | reverse complement strand
GTGCATTTCTTTTATTGTGTTTATTAAAATAGCCTTTAGCCTGTTTTCCGTAATTTATTGTTATTTTTTAACACAAAATGTAAATTCATTGTCTTTTATCATCAAACTCCAACTTTAAAGGCAGACTATAATTAAAAAGGATTTTCACTCATTGAGAGGACGGCTGCTAGTTTTCTGTAAATAGTGTGTTGAGAGATCTTTGACAAGGATACAGTCATGTTATGCTCAAGGATTTCGTTTTCTGAGCTGGCCATTTGCTCTACTCATCTATCCGGGAGCAATAATATGATTATGTAAAGGTGTAAGTAGTGTTACGTGCTATCTGGATTATACATTTAGTAAAATTACTTACAGTATGTCAAATCGTCACTTTGAACATGATTTTTCATTGTCATCTCAATGCCCCTGTGGCTGTTCTCTGAGTTCTCCTGGGGGGCCTTGATCCCCCTGTTGAAAACTGCTGATCTACACCATTCCGAAAAGGAAAATCAGAAGGTGGACAAGATTAGGACCAATGTTTCAAACAAATGTTAACAGGGCCAGAGATAATCAATTCACAACTAAATTATGCCAATGTCCTTCCCTGTACAATCGATACGACAGGTAAAGGACAAAGAGTTCTGTATGTAGACCTAAAACCCCCACCCCCACTACAACACAGATGGCAGAGGCAGGTAGACTCTCTCTTACACCACGCTTCTCGATTTCTATCTATTTAATTTACAAAGTAATTCATTACTAAAGTAACAGCATGTTTATTGAGCAATTTGAATGCCAAACAGTGCATGCCTACACTTTAGAACTGCTCTCACATTCTTATTTTCGCAACTATTTAATTTACAGAATTATTAATGACTTCAGTAACATGTTTGATGAGCAATTCAAATGGAGGACAGTGCATTCTTACACTTTTAGACAATATACATTGAAAAAGACAATTTATAAATGGTGAGAATTGCTACGTAGCTACATACACTGAACAAAATTATGAACGCAACACTTTGTTTTTGCCCCCATTCATCATGAGCTGAACTCAAAGATCTAAGACTTTCTCTATATACACAAAAGGTGTATTTCTCTGAAATATTTTTCATAAATCTGTCTAAATGTGTGTAAGTGAGCACTTCTTTGCCTTCGCAATTTTTGCATGGCCAGCATACTCACCGGACATGTCACCCATTGATCATGTTTGGGATGCTCTGTATCAGCATACATAATAGCATGTTCCAGGTCCTGCCAATATCCACCAAATTTGCGCAGCCATTGAAGAGGATTGGACCAACAATCCGTCAGGCCACAATCAACAACCTTATGTGAAGATGTGTTGCACTGCGTGAGGCAATTGGTGTTCACACCAGATACCTACTGGTTTTCGGACCCCCCTGGACCCCCCGGACCACCCCCAATACTGAAACTGCACATTTTCGAGTGGCCTTTTATTGTGGCCAGCCTAAAGCACACCGGTACAATACTCATGCTGTCTGATCAGCATTTTGATATGCCACACCTGTGCGTTGGATGGATTATCTTGGCAAAGGAGACGTGTTCACTAACACAGATTTAGACAGATTTGTGAACAATATTTGAAAGAAATAGGTATTTTGTGTACATAGAGAATGTCTTAGATCTTTGAGTTCAGCTCATGATGAAATGGGGCAAAAACAAAAGTGTTGCATTTATAATTTTGCTCAGTGTATTTGTAATTCCTGGCCCGTAAATCCTAGGGGAAAGCATGCAGATGAGGACTAATTCCATCCTATAAATCCTGAGATAAAACATGTAGATGAGGACTAATTCTGTCTTGTAAATCCTGAGCTAAAGCGCGCAGATGAGGACTAATTCACGACATGACAGATACGCACTTGCAGAGGTAAATCGGAACTCATAAAGCAGAATAAACTTCAGCACACAAAGCAAGGCAATGGTTGCTAATTAAAACAGCTGGCTTATGGATAATGAGAAGAACCACTCTGTCTAGAAAAGGACTCATTGCTCCCTACAGGGCATCTCCCACAGACACTGTCAACCAGCCATTGGTAAATGAAGAATCAATCCTGGCTAATGTAATTGTGCATATAAGGCTACAGAACAGCAGGCATGTCTACTAGGAATGAGGTCAAGATTATCGTCAGGTTTGTATATACAGCTCTGGAAAAAAATTAAGAGACCACAGCACCTTTTTCTTTCCTTTCAAATACTGTTGAAAAGGAATGTTTTGAGTGAGGAACAGAAGTGTTCAATATGCAGTGGTCTCTAAATATTAACCTTTCTGTTCCTCACTCAAAACATTACTTTTGGACTTTTTTGGAAAGGAAAGAAGAAGGTGCAGTGGTCTCTTAACTTTTTCCAGAGCTGTATATACAGGTGCTGGTCATATAATTAGAATATCATAAAACGTTGATTTATTTCAGTAATTCCATTCAAAAACTGAAACTTGCATTATGTATACAGTCATTCCACACAGATTGATATATTTCAAATGTTCATTCCTTTTAATTTTGATGATTATAACTGACAACTAATGAAAACCCCAAAATCAGTATCTCAGGAAATTAGAATATTGTGAAAAGGTTCAATATTGAAGACACCTGGTGCTACACTCTAATCAGCTAATTAACTCAAAACACCTGCAAAGGCCTTACGTGGTCTCTCAGTCTAGTTCTGTAGGCTATACAATCATGGGGAAGACTGCTGACTTGACAGCTGTCCAAAAGATGACCATTGACACCTTGCACAAGGAGGGCAAGACACAATAGGTAATTGCTAAAGAGGCTGGCTGTTCACAGAGCTCTGTGTCCAAGCACATTTATAGAAAGGCGAAGGAAAGGAAAAGATGTGTTAGAAAAAAGTGTGCAAGCAATAGGGATAACCGCACCCTGGAGAGGATTGTGAAACAAAACCCATAAAAAAATGTGGGGGAGAGTCACAAAGAGTGGACTGCAGCTGGAGTCAGTGCTTCAAGAACCACGACGCACAGACGTATGCAAGACATGGCTTTCAGCTGTCGCATTCCTGGTGTCAAGCCACTCTTGAACAAGACACAGCGTCAGAAACGTCTCGTCTGGGCTAAAGACAAAAAGGACTGGACTGCTGCTGAGTGGTCCAAACTTATGTTCTCTGATGACAGTACATTTTGCAGTTCCTTTGGAAATCAAGGTCCCAAAGTCTGGAGGAAGAGAGGAGAGGCACAGAATCCATGTTGATTGAAGTCCAGTGTAAAGTTTCCACAGTCAGTGATGGTTTGGGGTGCCATGTCATCTGCTGGTGTTGGTCCACTGTGTTTTCTGAGGTCCAAGGTCAACGCAGCCGTCTACCAGGAGGTTTTAGAGCACTTCATGCTTCCTGCTGCTGACCAACTTTATAGAGATGCAGATTTCATTTTCCAACAGGACTTGGCACCTGCACACAATGCCAAAGCTACCAGTACCTGGTTTAAGGACCATGGTATCCCTGTCCTTAATTGGCCAGGAAACCCGCCTGACCTTAACCCTATAGAAAATCTATGGGGTATTGTGAAGAGGAAGATGCGATACGCCAGACCCAACAATGCAGAAGAGCTGAAGGCCACTATCAGAGCAACCTGGGCACTCATAAAACCTGAGCAGTGCCACAGACTGATCGACTTCATGCCACGCTGCATTGCTGCAGAAATTCAGGCAAAAGGGGCCCCAACTAAGTATTGGGAGCTGTACATGCTCATACTTTTCATGTTCATTCTTTTCAGTTGGCCAACATTTATCCTTATTTTGTATTGGTCTTAAGTAATATTCAAATTTTCTGAGATACTGATTTTGGGGTTTTCATTAGTTGTCAGTTATAATCATCAAAATTAAAAGGAATGAACACTTGAAATGTATCAGTTTGTGTGGAATGACTGTATACATTATGCAAGTTTCACTTTTCGAATGGATTTACTGAAAAAAAAAAAAAACGTTTTGATGATATTCGAATTATATGACCAGCACCTGTATGCTGCATAATAATCTGTCATGTTTTCTAACTCAGTGGTTTCCAAACTGTTATAGGGGTCTGCAGGTTTGAACTTACTTTTGAAGTGAATAGTAATGGAATGTCCAAGGAGCAATTTCCAAATTAGGTCACGCATCAGCAGTTTTCCTCTCATCGTCTCACTTATTGCAGACATTAGACAGTTATTTCTAACTTGTAAAATCTTCTAGCTAGCCCTAACATTTACATTAATTTTTTGTTGTAATGAAGCAGGATCTTTCACAGCAATTTAAGTGGGGCTCCAGTGAAATTTGTTGAGAACCAGAGATCTTGCTAGCAAGGTGCTATTCAGACCCAGTATGGGATCAAATGTTTACACAGGCATATTTGAACACAGACATTTCCACGTCATGCTCAGTTTGAGATTGCCTTCCAATAATTTGATCTTGTATAATCTACACATAGCTGAATCAGTGAATTTGTAGTTATTCTTATGTAATGCAGCAACAACTGGTGTATGCTTCATGCTGGGGGGAAGGCTGAACCTACATCTGTGCCTATTTGCGACATAAAGTCCCTGAGGTGTTGCCATACCAACTGCATACTGTGTTCTGTGCTGGGATAGCTGTGCAGGGTCGTTCAGCGCTGGCCTGTGCTGGTGTATCTGTGCAGGGCCGGTCTGTGCTGGTGTAGCTGTGCAGGGCCGGTCTGTGCAGGTGTAGCTGTGCAGGGCCGGTCTGTGCTGGTGTAGCTGTGCAGGGCCGGTCTGTGCTGGTGTAGCTGTGCAGGGCCGGTCTGTGCTGGTGTAGCTGTGCAGGGCCGGTCTGTGCTGGTGTAGCTGTGCAGGGCCGGTCTGTGCTGTGTGTAGCTGTGCAGGGCCGGTCTGTGCTGGTGTAGCTGTGCCGGGGCAGTCTGTGCTAGTGTAGCTGTGCAGGGCCGGTCTGTGCTGTGTGTTCTAGCCTTGGCTGATACGAACGGTCCTTGAGTGCTGCCTGGCTCTGATGCACTGCGGTTCATCTTTAGTATTCCACTCCAGCCGTCTGAGAAGGGTCCCCTCTGGGACTGGAGCAGAGGGGAAAATAGATGGCGAGTGCCCCTCTCCACCCCCACTGCCTCCCTTTCTTCTCTCCCTCCATGCTATTATTACTGTAGGCTCTGTACGCAGAGTTGGTGGCAGGCAGGGGACTCAATCCGACCCCCTTGGTTCGGCTGTAGAGAGCAAGGCAGGCAATTCAAAAAGAATTGATTGGATGAATGGGTTTGTTGATGTGTGTCTCTGTGTGTCAAAAAGTAATAGTTGGATATTGCTGAATGCAGGACCCACAGAGGATAGCTATGAAGTTATGAAGGCGAGAAGTCTGTAGAGAAACAGTGTCTGTTTTAACTGTGTTGCGCTGTGTGTTTGTGTATATGTGTGTTTGTGTGTGTGTGTGTGAATGCTTGCATTCGAGCGTCGTAGAGGCTCTTTGCGTTCATGTGCGCTTCTTAGAAGATTCTCTATATTTCACTACAGGGAAATAACATCTGGTTTGTTATTTTATGCTTTTTTATGAGCTTTGTTTTCTGTGATGAATATTTATTAACATGATGAAGACACAATTTGGAATATCAGGTTCCGTTTTTCATAACCAGCACAAACCCTCCCCAAGCAGAACCTGCGTACTGTGCAGCCATCTACATTGGATGCCCGGCTCAAGTAACTACTCCATGTGAACTAACATAATTAAATCCTGATGGAGGGCTAATATCTCAGGGCTAGTGTCAATTATTTGCGCACATTACTAATATTCATCTGAATCCAACCATTTCAGTCTTCTCATTGAAACAACCAGACTGCGGTTTGTAAAGTTTGTTAACAAATTCCTCTTTCAGAGTGACCAATGCCTGTGTTTTACAAATATTTGAAGAATGTGTACTATTGTAATATTTGTAATATTACTCCTATTTTAATCAACTTGTATACTTTATAGGCAATATCTGATGTAATGTGAGTGTGTGTGTTTCTCTGTTAACTCTTGATGTGGTGTCTTTGCTGCAGGTGATGGGAACCCCAAGGAGAGCAGCCCCTTCATTAACAGCAGCAGTGCCAGTGACGTTGAGAAGAGCCAGCAGTATGATGGCAAAAACATGGCCCTGTTTGAGGTCTGTAACCTAAGGTCTCCCTTGCGTGCTCAGCCAATAATTACATTAGAATGACATTGTTACGTTGTCCCATTCATTTCGATAAAACACGCACTTACTTACATACCATCTGGTACCAAGTGGGCAGAATTCTTTGAAAGATATCCTGGCTTAATCAAAGGTTCCTTGGTTGTCGATAGCAGCACAGCAGACTGTAAAATGAAATATCACCTTCACGTTCCTTAGTCATTTCAGTCCTTTGGTAAAACATATGTCCTTCCGTCCCTTTTCCCCGCAGGAGGAGATGGACAATAGCCCCATGGTGTCCTCCATACTCAGCAGTCTGGCCAACTACTCCAACCTGCCTCAGGGAAGCAAGGAGCATGAGGAGGCAGAGAACGAGGAAGGGGCGGCGCCATCCAAAAAGAAACCGGCCGTCAAGGTACATGAAATTTTCACCAAAGTCCCCTAGACAGACACATTAGCCGGGGTTTGACTCAATCTGAGGCGGGAAAGTGTGTCCCTCCCGGGCCTTCGTCCTCCATCTTGCCTGCTCCGACCCGATTAAGAATGGACGGTGGGGAGGTTATTGATGACGCTGTCAGACATGTTTAGCCCTTAACGGGGACGTTATTGATCGCCATGCACACCGACCTTTTCCTTCCCAGCCGTTACACAGCAGTCGGGTAATTTATCTGGCCTGAGCAGGGCCACATTAGGCCTGTTATCTAGCGTGTGTGCAGTGGTGCCTGACCCCGATACAACCAGCCACTCTCCAGACCTGTCTTGCACCCTGGCCGGGTTAGTGTACCGTATTACTCAATTCCTTGTCAAAAAGAAAACAATCCTCATCTTATTTTGACTTCTTCAAGAGGACAAAGCAGGCCTCCGAGATCATTAGAAACGGGTGGTAGGTATGAATTTCAGAGGTTGGGAGGATGTCTTAGGATGAGGAGTAGCATCGCAGCAGCTTTACTCAACAGGGACGGAGGTTAGCTTTCACTCTCAGGGGCCGTATTCACAAAATAATTTATCTTACCACTAGGAGGACTCCTAAACAGCACTAAAAGTTACTAGCTAAGAATTTCCGCTTAGAGAGGAACAGGGAGAAATCTTAAGCTAAAAGAAAGGTCTGGATTTACCCTGTTGCTATGGATGATGTCATGTTCTACAAACAAGCCTACTTACTTAGCCATCTCTGGCAGCTTACAAAGAAATGTGTTAATGTGTTAATCTTTTGATGCTGCAAAAGTTTGTGCAATTATGTGTCCCACCACCAACTATGCTGGGTGGTCAAGCTACGGCGATGAAGTTGGCTTTGTTTCTTTGTAGTTGGCGAACATTACGAGTAAATGGAATGATTTGACACACGATATGGGTTCTGGGGTGGACATTTGATATCCTGCTTCAGATCAAACATGTTCCCTACAGCAGTGGGAGTTTTTCACCCTAGAGTGAGTTTCAAGTAATTAATTGTCAATTATTCTAGTAAGTTGTGTTGTCTGGGACTAAATCTTGAACTCCTACGAGTCCCTAAACCAACGATAGAGGAACTGTGCTCTACAGTGAAAGAAACAGACGCCATGGAGACGTTCACTGAATGCTGAGTAATTGCTCCATTGTGTGGCAATCTTCCTATTGTAACAAAGTCACCTGAAGGACCTGTCATCCAAGGGCAAAACCTGAGCCAGAAGGCCTGTCAAGAATGGCCTTGCAGTCCTCCCTTGCTGCCCTGCTGAACGCTCAGGACTAGACCAACCCTCTCTCTAGGCCCAGATTTTAATTTCCCGCGCATGTCTCATCTGGTCCCTGGAGGCCACAGAATTGAAGGAGCTTCTCACTACCAAGTTGAAGTGTCAGGGAGGCATGCTAATAGGGCACACGACTGCCTGTTTTTCTGCCTATTATTAGACCTCAGTGAGGTCGATGCTGGATGTTCAAAAACATTTATAGGCAACTGGAATTGATGTCTTATCCTAGAATAAGATTAATTTAATAGTAATTAATACAGTCAAAGAACTTACACAATGTTATAGACACGTGACAGTATCTGCTAGCAGAGTGTGGGACTGTAAGGTAATACACTCCGGAAGATGGCAGACAGGTCTGTTCCCAAGAGAGATCCAATCCCAGAAAACTCAATTGCTGCAAGTCACATCTAATCAAGGATGGAGTTTCAAAACTTTACTCTTGGCTGACATTGTGTGGATAATTACATTTTCCCCTTCGTGCATAGCTAGACAAGGCAGGTCCACGTGAAGAGATTAATGAGAGGTTGGTTCTCCCTGGCAACAGGACAACTGTGCGAGTCGTTAGCTAAATGAGCTGGTATAGACAGAGGACATTTGGTTTGGGTAGCCTCAGCCAACATACCAGGGCCACCCCCACCTACACCAACACAAGTGCAACATTTTGTTTCTACTAAGAAACAGTTATATATTGCAGATCTTGATCATTTTTCACTCCAAGTGAGACACAGAGGAATGCACACAGCCCTAATTTCACCTTAATCGCCTCCAAAGTAAAACAGCTTTTCAAAATTGACAACCACAAACGTATCGCCGGCACTAAATAATGAGAAAAACTGATGATAAACAGTAATCTCTCTACTGCCATTCAAATAGGTTAATGAGGGACATGATGTCCCAGTTTTTGCAGAACAAAGAGCTTGTCATTCTCTCTTCATGTGATTACAGGGTCTTTGTGTTGGGGTGGAGAAGGGGCGATGAGTTTCTGATGTGTCTGGATTGTTTTTCAGATTGAGACTACCTTATTCGTCAAACATAAAATGTTGGCAACAAAAGGATAGGTTTTGCTTCCACTAACAATGTTGGTACACTACTGTACGTCTTTTAAGTGTGTAATGCAATGGCACACTTTAGAGACATTGATGAAGCTCCTGAGTGCTGTGATGGTCTAAGTAATAAATTGCAGCCAAATTTTCCATTCTTGGTCGCGGCATACAGACGATGCCCGGGGTTATGACACAGAACGATGCAAAAGTGGTTCAGCACTGCCCAAGAGTAGGTCCTGTCACATCATGCTCACATCATGGAGGTCCTGTCACATCATGCTCCAGCAATTTCTTGTGGTAAACTCAGCAATCATGAGCCCAATTGTGGTTGTTGCCCAGGGAACGCATTCACCTCCAGCGCATCTGTGTGGTAGAAAACCTCTTGGTTCAGCAAGCAGTGTGATAAATGGCTCCAGCTGTGGAGCTCTGGCCACAAGGCAAGGCTATAAGCGCAAATTGGAAGGGGAGAAAAATGCGGTAAAATAGAATTTCCTTGGACACACATAAACACAGACCTTGGGTTCAATTACCAGTAGTGAATTGTGTTCATTCTCCAGGCCCCGGCGCTGGGCACGCTGATGGGGGTGTACCTGCCCTGCATCCAGAATATCTTTGGTGTGATCCTGTTCCTACGGATGACCTGGATGGTGGGCATCGGAGGGGTCTTTGGCTCCTTCTTCATCGTCTTCATGTGCTGCTCCACGGTGAGTTGCTGCACTGCACCCCATCCACACACACATTCCCTCCTATTCTTCTCCCTCAGCTTCCCTGTCTTTAGATCACCATCTCTTTTTCCCCTCTACCTGTGTTTGCACTTCTATCTGCTATATTGCTTTCCTTGCCCTTTTCGCCCACTCCCATCCATGTCAGAAGACGCACGGTGAGAAGAAAGAGAATCAAGTTCACAGCTTGTATGAGGATATTCTCAATGCAACTTCCTTTTCAATTCTGTTTGATGTCCAAAGCTCTCCCAGTTGAGTAAATCCCAGATTAATCCTATTTTGACCTGAGGTAGCCTTAAAAGCTTTATAGAATGCATCCAGTACTCAATCGTTCACTTGCAGACATAGCTAGTATCTTACTGTGTTGTATGTTCAAGTATATATTGTAAGATTCTATCATACAGTAGTTCAAATACATTTTAGCCTTTTCTAATGAACTCAGAAGGACTGTCATTTCAATGCCATATTGCATTTGCAATGCATTTCGTAATTTGTTCTTCCTTTTGATGAACTCATGAGGATTTGCTTCAACAGGAACTAAAAGCTATACATAGTCTTTCCAACCCCTTACCACCGCCACATACCGATTGCAAAATGCAAGGTAACAGCCCTATTACCTTATACTGTCACTGATCCTGTAACAAAATGAAGGCTTGCTAGCAATCTAAGCCACTATCATCTCAATCACTGCCAGTTGTCAGCAGCAGGTACTGACCCTAACGATAGATCAAAGACATGTCCGATTCCAACAGCTCGGATTGAGCAGTAAGCTACGATGGACCACCACCTGGGGCGGTACACAGAGGTGCTGACCTGGACTCCAATGGGACAAGTAGCGCCTCGGTCCTGGTGCGTCCCCGGGGAGAGGAAGGGGTTGTGTGTTATCTCACTAATGGACTACTTGGGCCCGGGAGCAGCAGTGTCCTCTTTGTTCTGCAGTCTGCCCACATTCACGTGGAGACCTTTCAGATGTGTTAGATGCAAAAGACAGCGGGGGGTTTCACAGGAAAGGAATGGAAAATGGTGCCCGACTTGATGTGTTTCCTGTCTTGTTAGGCTTTGTACATGAGGATTAGTTCACATTGCCGTCAAATACAACTACAAAGGTATTCACATATGACCCGACCTGTCTTCACTCAATGAAGGGTGAGTTGATTTCAGATCTGTGCTGAATGACAACTTCTTCCAGGAGCATGATTCCCTGTAGTGAAGCCCCAGTGTCCCTGTCAAGCAGTATCAGATAACATTAAACCAATTTGGGCCTTATCTGTGCTCTTCAGAGAACAGGGTCACTTCATTACCACCTGATTAGTAGTCACTTAGCAGCACAGGACACACGCACATAGAGAGCCTCAGGCGGGCCCATGTGTGGAATCACAGAGTATCAGGCCCCCGTGTGGAAACAGAGAATCAGGCCCTCGTGTGGAAACACAGAGCATCAGGTCCCCATGTGGAAACAGAGCATCAGACCCCCGTGTGGAAACAGAGCATCAGGTCCCCGTGTGGAAACAGAGCATCAGGTCCCCGTGTGGAAACAGAGCATCAGGTCCCCGTGTGGAGACAGAGCATTAGACCCCCATGTGGAATCATAGAGAATTAGGCCATCATGTGTGGAAACAGAGCATTAGACCCCCATGTGGAATCATAGAGAATTAGGCCATCATGTGTGGAAACATAGCATCAGGTCCCCGTGTGGAAACAGAGCATCAGGCCCCCATGTGGAATCATAGAGTATCAGGCCCCCGTGTGTGGAAACAGAGCGTGTGTGGAAACACAGAGCATCAGCACCTGTGTGTGAAAACACAGAGCATCAGACTCATGTGTGTGGAAACACAAATGGAAGATGTATTGATTCGGGTCAATCATCTTTCTCTCGCTCTCTATTTGGTCGCTTTATCTCTCTGTGTTTCTCCCCCTTGGTCCTAAGATATATCTTATTCACTGTTTCTTCCACTCTCAAACAATCTCCTTCCTGTTTCCTGTTTTCCAGATATAGTGTATACTATTAGTTGTTCTTTTCTATCTAACAATCTCTAATTTTATGTATAGCACACTATCTCTCTGGTTCACTACCTGTCTCTCAGTAACACGATCCCTAAATCGCCCCCTCCTTTATTTTCACTCTGCCGCTGTCCTTCTCGTCCTCTCCCAGATACGGCACGACTTTATCTCTCCTGTCCCTTTCATTTATTGTAACTATTCCTTTCTCGTGGGCACCTGTCTCTCCCTCTCATTCTCTATCTCTCACATAACCTTTATTACTGACTTTCACCATTCCATTTCCACCTACTCTATCCTCTCACGCTGTTTCTGTTCCTTACATTCTTTCCCCACACATCACTGCCCCTCTCACCCTTTATCTTGCCCTCTCCCTTCCCATCTCTTCCACCACTTTTATCCATGTTGCCATTCTGCCTTGTGGTTTTGTGAAACGCCTTACATCACTGAGCTTTAGTGAAGTCTGCTTGCAAAGATATATTCACTATTAAACTTTTATTATGCCTCTCCTCTGGGACACAAGGCTTTCTGTGAGACAAAGGGAGAACAAGTTCTAACCACGGATCCAAAGTCAGTTCATTTGTTTACCCATTGAATGGCTAATGTTATTTGGACCTACATTGGCTGATCCTACATTGAACCTAACTGTGGTTCAAACAAACTTTTTCCAGCCCAAGTCTGCAGATTCTTCCTGCCTGGGAGATTATAGATCATCTCAGTATTTATGTAGGTCTTTTTTATGCATGGATATTTGAGCTTACGGTGTCAGTTGAGTTTTTTTGTATGCTATCTTGATTGACCATCAGCAGGATGATCTGAAGAATCTGTTTTGAAATGTCATCACATTTGAAGTTCATATGGCATTTTAAATTTAAACAAGGCATAAGGATGGCATATCACCAACAATATAGTATTAAACAAAGAGTCAGCGCTCTTCAGCTAATGGCTAACTAGGTGTAACTGTTCCATTTAAGTGTTATTTCTCCCCTCTCATTTAGACCATGCTGACAGCTATCTCTATGAGTGCCATCGCAACAAATGGAGTGGTGCCAGGTGAGTATATCACAGGTTGTTCCTTGGCGTGTGTGGGAGGCCTGGGAATCGAGGGTTAATCCTGTTTGTTCTTTTCAATCAATTAGCTTTTCTTGTCTTCCACTGTTGCTAATGCTAGTGTGACAACATCAGAATAAGTGCCAAAACATCAGAAACATTTCCAAAATAAGAAAAATGTAAGTTGTAAATGTTTTTTCCTCAGCTCTTTTAGAATGCCTGCCCTGTACAGAACCTTTAAATGTAGAGGTCTGGGGTCATATAAAGGTTCTTGTCGTAATCTTCCCAACTCAACATTCATTCAGAATACAGGCTGTTGGCGTATAAAGATTACTTATGTTGGATATTTCTAGTTTAGCTGGATTTACGCATCACTTTGCAAACCAACAAAATATGACTTGAAATCTGAGTTTCAGGCTGCTTTATAATTTATAGCACTGTCTTACAGAATGTAATTTTAATGACAACATATTTTAGGATGTAACTTATTTAGGTACAACCACAAAGGACAGAAAAAGAAAAAATGCAACAATCATGTCTCTGTCACTACCAAATCCACTCATGCGTGGTACTGGTAACTCAAATTCACTAGAAAAGGCATCCTGGGAAATATGGAAATTAGGATTAAACCGCAACAGCAGCACTTTCAGCATAGTTTTTGTATGGTTCTTTAAATAACTATTCTATTTATGGCTTTTCAGAAAACCGAAAATGATTCCCTTTGGCATTACTTTGAAGAAGTATTTGGGTCCTACTTTAAATTTCTGCGTGTGTCTCAGAAAAATACTTGTTAGAAGCAAATATTGTGTGTCTATCGATTGTCAGAGTACTACAAACATTTCTAAACCTTGTTAGTTCCAAGTTTCTATTTCTGAGTATGTTTCTTCTTAGAAACGTACTCCTTAGAAACAAATATTCTGTGTCTAACTAAAGTCATAATAATGAGAAAGGTCTGTGGTGTTTAACTTGACAGCTATATCTAACCTCCATCTTGGATACATAAGAAATGTCTATGCAGCACTACCTTTGTGTGCTACTTTTCCAAACTTCTGCATATACAAGCGTATGTATTTTGTGCAGACCTGGGGAACACTTTTGAAGACAATGTTTGTGTTTATGTGTCTCAGCCGGGGGTTCCTACTACATGATCTCCCGTTCCCTTGGGCCCGAGTTCGGCGGAGCTGTCGGAATCTGCTTTTATCTGGGGACGACGTTTGCAGGCGCAATGTACATCTTGGGTGCCATCGAATTACTGCTGGTAAAGAGAGGCGATTGCTTTTATTTTATTTTATTTATTTATCTGTTCCATTTCCATCACTGTGCCCTTTACTGCATTTTGTTATCTCCTTGGTAATGTGCAAGATTATGTGCAAGACCATCTCTGAGAAAATTCCAAGGTAATGTCCGAGGTAATCTGTTCCCACACACTTGATAATTTTCTCAGTTCTTTTTTTAAGGCAAGCATAAAGTAGCTGTGTGTGGAATGTATTCTCTGCATGTAAGCTAGGTAAGAAGAGGGAGGGTTTAGCAATTCCAATGGTTACCAGAACTGGACTGAATAATGCACTTTTTTACACACCCCAAATCATTTCTGGGTGAAAGGAATACTTTGAAACACTTTTTCTCCACAATTACCGCAGATATATTATGGGCATTTTCAGATATTGTCCCTTTCAAAATTACACATATGCTCCTTCTACAGGTTTACATCCTCCCCCAGGCAGCCATTTTCAAAATGGAAGGTCTGGAAGGAGCTGAAATGGAGGCAGCGATGCTGAACAACATGCGTGTGTATGGCACCATTGTGCTCAGTTTCATGGCCACAGTGGTGTTTGTCGGGGTCAAGTACGTCAACAAGCTGGCTCTGGTCTTCCTGGCCTGCGTAATCCTGTCCATCTTGGCTGTCTACGCTGGGGTTATAAAGACAGCCATTGAACCCCCTGTTTTCCCGTAAGTTTGACCTGATGGAGCCTTATTCTCTTCACATGTTGGTGTCCTTCATATGATCTTCTAGTCCCACCCTTAACCGATTTTAAGGAGTCCAGCTGTAAGTGTCAAATCTTTATGGGAAAAGAACATGTCAGAGCTTTGCCTTCTCCAGCCATGTGCACCAATTGACCAGTGGATTCTCATTTATTGGTTCAATATGAGCCGTGAGCCTCGCATATTTATGTAAATTTTTTTAATGCCTTCTCTGAATAAACAAGAGGTGTCCGGATGTGTCTCGTGTGTCTTCCCCCTGCAGAGTGTGCATCCTGGGGAACCGCACTCTAATCTCCAAGGGATTTGATGTGTGTGCCAAGGTCATTGAGCAGGACAATGGCACGATCACCACCAAGCTGTGGAGGATTTTCTGTGACTCAGAGTTCCTCAATGCCACCTGCGATGAATACTTTGCCAACAACAATGTTTCAGAGATCCAGGGTATCCCGGGGGTAACCAGCGGCATTCTGGCTGGTAAGAGAACATATCCAAATCAAAAGTATGCTCTAGTATAGGGATGTACTAAAACTTCACACCGTGTATGTACAGTTAGTGGCTGGATGTGTGCCTAACATGCATAATGTATTTCCTTTCACTCTGTCTTTCTGCACTCTCTTTGTTTGTCTCTTTCTCTTGGTTTCTCTCTCTGTCTCATTCTTTGTTTCCCACAGAGAACCTGTTTGGTTACTACCTGGAGAAAGGAGATTTCTTGGAGAAGAGGGGGATCTCCGCTGTTCAGGACCCGGAGGTTCCCATCACTAACTCCAACCGCTACGTCCTGGCTGACATCACCAGCTTCTTTACACTGCTAGTGGGGATCTACTTCCCCTCTGTCACTGGTGAGTCACTTTTTGGGTCCCAGGTTAGTCACTGGGTCAAGGGTAAGGGGTCAGTGCTGAGCACAGACGAGTACAGAGTAGGCATGCGGGCTAATCTATTTAAATGTAAGCATTTTACCATCATTTAAGTCAAATAATAGATCAAAAGCACCACTTTTGTAATGAATTTGCATAAGAAAGGTCACCAGACCCCAGTAAACCAGGAGAAAAAGCACTTACAGATTTCTCACATGAGAAGCATTTCTGTTGTTATATTAAATTCTTGGTGATATGTTATGAGGCATGACTCTCCACAGTCCCAAATGTAAAGAGCAGGAGAAATATATTCCAAAACTCATGAAACTACAGAATTCTATTTGGGAAACAAGAGTGAGTGGAATTTCTGCCAAAGACCACATCAGCAGAAATTCTGGGGAGTACATGAGTCATGTGTCATCCTCCAGGCATAATGGCTGAATAAAATGTCCATTATGTAAAATACTTTTCTGTTTTTCTCTGTGATATGAAGTAGTGGTGAAATTATTAACAATATGTTACAGGTATCTTATCATCAAGATACTGTTCATTTGTTGTTGGGTCTTCACTTTCTCAGCTAAAAAGGTGTAGCATTTAGTGTCTGAAAGCACCTGCTATCACAGAACAATATAAAAAAATATACTGTAATGTGTGAAAGAGAGGACAGGCTGTTACAAATCAGGTGTGAAAGATGAGAAGTGATCCTGTTAAAGCTGTGCGTCTCCCTTTTCCTCCCAGGCATCATGGCTGGCTCCAACCGCTCTGGAGACCTGCGCGATGCCCAGAGGTCCATTCCCATAGGCACCATAGCAGCCATCACCACTACTTCCACTGTGTGTATCCTTTGCAGTTCTATCTCCCCCTGCTTTATTAGAGTGGAGTACTTATGTAGTTACTCTGTAGACTGTGTAGAACCCCGTTTCCAAAAAAGTTGGGACGCTGTGTAAAGTGTAAATAATAAATGTATGTTATTGTTTATGGAAAGGTTTATGCCCAATTATAGACTCAGTCTCTCTATGACTGAATGATTGACTGACTCTTGTCAAACAGTCTAGTGGTTAGAGACATGGGCTGCCACACAACAGGTCCTGTGTTTGAATCTTGTCACAGTCCAAACAAATAATGTTTTTAGATTTGGTCCGGATAGACAGTAACTTCGCTGGCTACAGCCTTCTTTAGCTATGTTATAGTAAGCCTAAACTGAATCTGTTTGCAGTTATAGTGCGGCTATTTCTGGTGGATTTTCGAAGTGTGCATCTGTGCATGCATTTTGGTTATATATACTAGAACACAACCATTTGCCAGTTAAAGAGTAGGGGTTTCCACGATTCTCTCATCATTTCACTAGATGAAAAAGTGAGTTGTCGTCACCTATATTGATAGCTATAATGTCATTCACTAATGAAAGAAAAACCTTTTTGTGCCATGAAATGAAATTGCTTTGGCAGTGTAAAGTTCGTCTTCATTCTCGCTAGCAATTGCTCAATTCTCATGTCTATTCCAGGTAGTAAGTTAGATACTAATAAGCTGTTAAAACGGCCTGTGGCAAAAGCCATAGAGTTCATAGATGATATTTGTAGTGGAGGTTAAGGTATAAGAAACGTTAGTCAGTTTAACACAATCCTTAATGGTGTCTAGTGAATTATTCAAACTTGGTGTGATGTTAATGCATGACAAAATGATCTAATGTCGAGATGCTATAACAGCACTCAGCAAACGTACAGTTCTGTGGCATAGTGATTAAAAACCCAGCCTCACACGTGGGAGACCTGAATTTGAGTCCAATGAGGGCAACAGCCTTCATCACTTCTAATTGTAGGCTGGCTCAACTAGGCTTGCCTGGTTTCTTTTCAGTTTTTTCCATCAACTTGTACTAAGCCATATAGGTCCAGTATGGTGTTTGTGAATTCTTTAACTACGTTTCCCAGACATGTCTGCTGTGGTCCTATTTGGGGCCTGTATTGAAGGGGTAGTCTTGAGAGACAAGTGAGTAATTTCTATTTCACTCCATCCACTGACTTAAACATCATTATTACTAGCTTTGCTGCTTCATGAGTTGTGCCCATTTCAGTGTCAAATGCTCACCCACTAATTACCTTTGGAATAAGATACAACACACAGAATAACAGATATGACTGAGACGACTCAAAAACTAAAGCAGATAAAAACAAGTGCATACAGAGCTTGGTGCATAACGAGTGGTGGAGGTGTAAAAATAGGCTCAGAAATGTGTTTCTTAAACCTCAGGTTTGGCGAGGGGGTGAACGGTAACCTCGTCATTGGTACGTTGGCTTGGCCGTCCCCATGGGTCATCGTGATTGGCTCCTTCTTCTCCACCTGTGGGGCAGGGCTTCAGAGTTTGACTGGAGCACCGCGTCTGCTGCAGGCTATTTCTCGTGACAGCGTCATACCATTCCTTAAAGTAAGTGAAATAATGAGAAACACTTTTGGAACACATACTTAGCAAATCTACTTCTTGTAGCTGTTCACCTACTGACACCATTGGTATTTAGGTTGTGAAGACACTGAACAACATTGTTACATCCGTTTCTCAAAGTAACGTAGGCCCACTCTACTCAGGTATCTCTCCAATGGGTAAAAGCTAGCGGTGATTACTAATGTGTGGCTCTACTGTAGTTTAGAATCAGGTTGCCTTTCCGTGACGGGGGCTGTCTTGCCCCTCCGATGATTAAATGGGGAATAGTGGCCCAGGCTGAACCGCAGGCCTGTCTGCAATGTGTGGGACGATGGTGATTAATCATCCAGGACCAGTGAGGCCTGAATGAGAGGAAGAGACTCCTGCAGACTCCTCGGCGATGTGCTGCGATTCAGGCTGAGGTACATGCGCCCGTGCTGTATCTTACTGGTGGTCTTTTCTGTAGGTGTTCGGGCACGGCAAGGCCAATGGGGAGCCTACGTGGGCCCTGCTCCTCACAGCCAGCATCTGCGAGATCGGCATCATAATCGCCTCTCTGGACGCTGTCGCCCCCATCCTCTCCATGTAAGACTTACCACACATCCAATGTGAAAACCGCTCCGCCGCCGACGTGGTGTGTAAGGCGGTCACGTCTCGGTGGCGAGTTCATGTCTTCTCTCCCTCTGGGTAGGTTCTTCTTGATGTGCTACATGTTCGTCAACCTGGCCTGTGCCCTGCAGACTCTACTCAGAACTCCCAACTGGAGGCCTCGCTTCAAGTTCTACCACTGGTGAGATGGACACCCACACACAGAAGATAAGGATGTTAGCACTCATTTCACTGCTGAAGGGTGTCATTTAGGTGTTAAACCGTCTACTATAGCGTTTGTGTCTGGCACAAAATTGCTGGCTAGACAAGGTAGGTTCATGTTAGCAAGCTGTTATTTACCTGAAATGTCTGCCAGGTACACTGTGGGAATCTGGAGCCTGCCTCAGCCTATATTTATCCTCTATTGGCACTAAAACAACATCAGCAGACAATAAGACAGGATATTCTGTATCCAATATGTGCCATTATTATGATCAGGGACTGGTGTTACAAAAGCAGTAATATGCACTATGGTTTTAACTTCCTGTCCCTCTCTCCCATAGGGCTCTCTCCTTCCTGGGCATGAGCTTGTGTCTTTCGCTCATGTTCATCTGTTCCTGGTACTATGCCATCATTGCCATGGTGATCGCTACCTGCATCTACAAATACATTGAGTTTGCTGGGTGAGTGAGCTTCCAGTCCTCAGAGAATAACCTTGGAACGTGAAGTAGAAAAAGAATCTTGAAAAAAATAACTCTTGAAACAATGGGTTTTCACAAAGTCAAGACCCATGAAATATTAAGCAAATTCTTGAGGAAAATAAGTAATATTTTTCCATTTGCTTTGCAATGTATCCTGATTTTCTTGGCAGAGTGTTATCAAGTTATATTAACTCAGTAGGATTGATCTACTGCATGCTATTTAAAAAAAATGATGGAATTGATGTTCCAGAACTATTCTTCACAGACCCCAGTTACAAAATCTTCTAATGAAATTTAAATCGAACTTCCGATTTTCTTAAACAATGGTTAAACCCTGCTGGGATCGTATTCATTAGTTACATTCACAGACTATTACATCCACACTAAGTATGACTGAACATTTCAGTTAATACTGTAGATGCTTGATTGAATACAAGTCTGTGCTCGGTGATGTGTGACAGGGCAGAGAAGGAGTGGGGAGATGGGATACGTGGCATTTCGCTCAGCGCAGCTCGTTACGCCCTCATGAGGCTTGAGGAAGGACCACCTCACACCAAGAACTGGAGGTCAGTGATTCGTAGAGAGGATTAATGCCTTGTGCTCACCTCTATAAAATACTCAGCTGTAAGTCGTGATCTGTACCATGCTGACACATATTCAAGGAGGTTCTGAAACAAACTATATCAAGCAGTTTCTGTTCTGGGTTTTCTTCCCGTTTCTAGCATTATTTGCTTTCTCTGTACGTTTGAATATGACTGAATGTTGATTTTCCCACTGGTCAGGCCCCAGATCCTGGTCCTGGTGAGTATGGATGCAGAACAGAATGTGGAGCAGCCCCGTCTGCTGTCCCTGACCAATCAGCTGAAAGCAGGAAAAGGCCTAACCATCGTTGGCACCTCAGTGGTTGGCACATTCCTCAACAACCATGCAGAGGCCCAGAAAGCGGAGCAGGTCTGTAATGTCTGACAAACACACACACACACACACACACATATAAAGTACACACATACACTCTGACAAACAGAAATACCCACTGATGAATCATTGATGACTCCTAACGTGTAGCCCCCCGGTCTCTCCCCACTGTGCGCTCCAGTCTCTCAGGAAGCTAATGGAGACAGAAAAGGTCAAAGGTTTCTCTCAGGTGGTGATCTCCTCAAATCTGAGGGACGGAACCTCCCACTTGATCCAGGTCGGGGGCCTGGGTGGCTTGAAGCACAACACTGTGCTGGTCAGCTGGCCACGTACCTGGAAACAGCCTGAGGACAACCTACGCTTCCGGAACTTCATCGGTGAGTTGTAGGGGCGGTCACAGGCGATTTTCCATTTGGCTTAGTATGCATCAGGCAGGTTTCTTGATTTCATCTCGAAGTGTTAGCTTTTGTTTGACCCCTTTATAGAGGTGGTGAGGGAGACAACTGCCGCCAGCATGGCTCTGTTAGTCCCTAAGAACATCGCAGCTTATCCGTCTAATGGAGAACGCTTCACGGAAGGCCACATTGACGTGTGGTGGATCGTCCACGACGGAGGCATGCTGATGCTGCTCCCCTTCCTTCTGCGCCAGCACAAGGTGGGAACCAGCAACCCTAACTAACCGAACATAGAAATCCCGGTGTTGAGGAAGTGTAGATGTACATATTACCAATGAACCAGCTAGTCAGAGATGAGCAGGTTACAATGCCCTTTACCACAGGTGTGGAGGAGATGCAGATTACAGTAATACAGGTTACAGATGAGCAGGTTACAATGCCCTTTACCACAGGTGTGGAGGAGACGCAGATTACAGTAATACAGGTTACAGATGAGCAGGTTACAATGCCCTTTACCACAGGTGTGGAGGAGATGCAGATTACAGTAATACAGGTTAGAGATGAGCAGGTTACAATGCCCTTTACCACAGGTGTGGAGGAGACGCAGATTACAGTAATACAGGTTACAGATGAGCAGGTTACAATGCCCTTTACCACAGGTGTGGAGGAGACGCAGATTACAGTAATACAGGTTACAGATGAGCAGGTTACAATGCCCTTAACCACAGGTGTGGAGGAGATGCAGATTACAGTAATACAGGTTACAGATGAGCAGGTTAACATTGTGTTTGTACCAACAGGTATGGAGGAAGTGCAAGATGCGCATCTTCACCGTGGCCCAAATGGACGACAACAGCATCCAGATGAAAAAAGACCTGATCACCTTTCTGTATCACCTGCGTATCGATGCCGAGGTTGAGGTGGTGGAAATGGTGAGGGGCAGAAATCAGATTAAGAACAGATTCACATGTCAAACTATTGCTGAGAGCAGAAATCAGTACAATGAAATACAGAGCCTTGATGCGTTTTTTTAAATCATATGTCAATTTTTAGCATGACAGTGACATCTCAGCCTACACCTATGAGAAGACTCTGGTGATGGAACAACGCTCACAGATCCTGAAACAAATGCACCTCACCAAAAACGAGATGGAGAGGGAGGTAAGCCCTGACGGTTCCCATTTCCAATGCAGAATTCATGCAAAGATAACTAACCATGGTTGTCACATTCTGAATAAGGACATTTCAGCCTTTTAGACTGCAATCATTCTAATTGCTTACAGTTAACTATAAACACTGTAGACAATTCTAACACTTCCAGTTCATAGTGTTAGAAACTAACCATTTGTATAATGTTGAAATAATGATTGCATACCCGGCCGTCAAGGGAGAGAGTAACTAAATTATTTGTTGCAGCATTTGAGTCTATTGCTCATGACATTACAAACTTGATCTCAGAGACACTTCCGGAAGTCTCTACTTCATAGGCATCGCAATCCAGAATAAACAACAGTACTGTAAGCCCATCAATTAAGTCGCACTGTGACAGAACATGACTCCCTGTGTACGGATGAATACATGTTCTGTTGTAATCTAAACATAATAAGCATACATTCATACAATTTTACATAAGTGACTATAGATGTGTTGATAGAAAAAGTATAAGCAAAGCTTTTCAAGTTATTAGTTATCTGTCCACAATTTTTATGTATTGTAACTATTGGATTATATTAACTGATGTTAACTGATGTCTTTGGAATGTTTTGCAATTAGGAGGCATAAACGGATCTAAAGGGATCTAGAATAGACATTTGGTGTGTCATCGTAGTAGTATTGTCTGACTTGTGGTCAGTTTCACCACAGTGGAACAAAAAAATATGTCCAAACTGAAGGTCAATTTGAATTTAAGGAAATCAATTCAGAAAGTAAGCTTTATGTGACAGAGACACTGGGGAGAGGTAGAAAGACTTTGGGTTGAAATATCAGTGGGCCTGAATGGAACTGGTACAGCAGAATACAGTATATATGTGAACTGGATGTAATGGTGACATAATGTATTATGTATTGCATTCTTGCTGAATTTCAATTAATCTAAGAAGTAATCATCTAGTGATTTTAGTTGGATTACATCTAAACTATTATATACAGACCATTTCGTCCTTTAACCAACTATGCATTCATAGCGAATAATCATCATCAACAAATGTATTGTAGAAAAGAACGCTCTTCTGGTTTCTCCAACACCTTTATTATCACTTTAGTCGACTGAAAAAATACCCTCATAGAATATCTGAAAGATGTTTACCTTACTCCTTTCATTAAACAAATTGCTATTTGTGAAAGCCATTATCACTTGCTCAATTTGAAATGCCAGCAACATGGAGGGCAAGGCAGCAGGGCAATGATTAGAATCACTGAGCTAGTTATAAAATGATATATCTGGCTTTGCTCGTGCCCTCTTTCATGTCTCATTAATCAAGGAAGAACATTGTACGACCAGAATGTCTATGGAAATCTACGATAAAGTGTGAAGATTTACAGAACAGAATGTGGGATCTTGCAATCGCTTTCCCGTTTTCCCACCAACTTCCCCATGTCATGCATTTAAAAGAAAATACTCAAAAACACATGCTACAGATTTTTGAACACATGTTTTCTTTAGTGTCCACACAATGTTTTACTGTAATCATCTTTTTCGCTCTGTTACAACCCCTTGTTGCTTTGACCACCACAGATCCAGAGCATCACTGATTCATCCCGTGGGTCCATCCGGCGCAAGAACCCATCTAACCTGCGTTCTCAGAAGAGCACTGATGAGCCTGCTGGAGTCAGTGTGGAGGAGAAACCAGAGGAAGAGGTACAGTGTCCTCTTTCTGTACCTGTCAAATCAACCTGAGCATCCCACTTTGTCCTTCATTCCGCTGGGTTCTACTATCATTATGCTTGGTTCTACTTTAATTCTGTTGGATTCTGCTGTACTATCCTTTCTCACATAGAATACAGAATTACCTAATCCTTTTAAAATAAAGATAAAATATGACCGGGCACACAGAAGTGGCATACATACAAAAGCAAGGCAAAACAGAAATATAATTCCTAGTTTTACATAAAACAAGTTTGGGGGGCATCAGGACAAGCCAGAGGTCAAAACATTTACAGCAACCAATTTCATTACCTACTGTACATTTTATCAGCTTTTTTCTGTTTTTTCAATGTAAATTATCTTACTTTGTCCTCTGGTGTCTAGAATTGTAAGGGAACTGAAAAAGTAAAAAAACTAGTGGTCGGTTCAAAAGATGTGCCAGGACTTACTTCATGTACTACTGTAGTTGCAAACATCCCAGTGTCTCAAAGAACATCCACCGTGTAGGAGCAGAAAGGAACCCATTTCATGACCACATACGGAATGGGAAAAACCGACAGTGGGAGAGTTGATACTGATGTACATTCAAATAATTTAGCCAGCACTCTTATCCAGAGTACCTTATTGACATTATTTCATATTCATTTGTTTAGTTTTCTTTCCTCTTCCCGTTCCCTCATGAAAATCAAACTTGTCCATCCAAGATAAGCCCACTTGCTCACTTTCTGGTGAAGAAAAGTGTTTACAGAGATCATCACAAACTCGTCTCTTGGGAACTCTCAAATGTTCTGGCCATCTCAGAATGATGGCTCAGATATTCTGTCTCAATCTCAGAGGTTTTCATTAGTATTCATAGTAGGATTCATGTGAGGACAGTCTTAAATGCTCTGTGATTTGATCAAAATCTCTGCACGAACAATTGGAACTGTTTGAGCTGGTAAAAATCTAACTCACAAGATACAACTCTCTCATTGTTGCCCCTCAGGGACTGTGATAAAGTACAATGCAACCTCAAATGGGAAAATGCTCAATCCACCAACATCTTTTCAGCACCTATCAGACACTCTAAATGTCTCTTGAGTCGTTTAGGCACCCATATTATTCAACCCCATGTCTTTGAAAAAAAGCAAATAATTTAGGTATCATTTAGCAATCACGTACAACAATTTTAGCCATTACTGTAACATTGTGTTTGTCCACAATGGTATCTTTGTTAAACGCCCTTTTATCAGTGCGAGTTTTCGTTTTTTAAACTCGTAAATGAGCTAGCCTATTTATGCAACCTGGCAGCTATACACTGGCTGCCAGGTTGCATAAATTGAACTTATCACATCTGTTGACAATACCTAGTCTTACTCTAAATACACTTTCCTTAAAGTTCTTAACAAACATGGCCCAATCAAGTCAGCCCTAAATCCCACTAAAGCCCCCAGGTGAATTGTCAGAGCTAGTCTACCGTAAACACCTGGTCCGGCACAAAGCAATGGCCTTTAAAAGTCACTGTGATAGGCAGCTCTTCAGGGAAGAAAGGAATCAGTGCACTCAAGCATTTACGAAAGCAAAGGCAGGATTTCACAAACATCAATTTGCAATTTGTGTCTTTGATACTAAGAAGTTCTGGGATATTAAAATACATGGAAAATAAAAAAGAATAATCTCTGCTACGTACAGCACTCCAATACGAGTATGTCTATTGACAAAGCTAAAATTGTTGAGAGCATCAACAATAACAACAAGCTCTTGCACCCTGTTGAGTTCTTAAAGGTTCAAGTGTTTCTTTTTTCATTCAGCACAGGCGTGAAAGAAGTTGCTTAAAGTAGACCTTACAAATCCCCTGGGGACGATGACTGGGCTACCTCTCTATACAAACATCTGTAATCCCACAGGATTGGAAAGCTGCTGCCATCATTTCTCTTTTCAAAGGGGGGTCGACAAGCTTGACCCTGATCTCAATCCTACCCTGCCTCTGTAAAGTGTTTTAAATGCCTGGTCCACAGCTAAGCCACTGTCCCACTGTGTTCTCCCTGATGTTTAGCCTGGCTTAAAACCTGGCCATGGGTGGATCTGAAGATGCTAAATGACACCTGCCTCTTCCAAAGAGCAATATTGTGTTGCTGTTTTTAATGATTTGGCTGAATCTGTCGACCATCCCATTCTTTACAATAGACCCTGTGATCTGAATAAATTGATTTGAACGTCGCTACTGGTAATTCCTTCATCTACCTTTATACTAATGACAATTCTAACGACATCTCATAATCATCTATCCCATCACTGAATACTGTTTTGGGTCAGAGTGTGTCAACACTGTGTTTGTATATGGCTTGACTACTCACTTTCTCTCAATTTAGACTTTTTTGTTCTGAAAAACAAGGCTTTCACCCACGCTGTCAAATATACCCTTTGTCACAGACTGAACACAGGGAACAGACACAGCAGTAGGTGTTAGGATCCTGGAAGTCAAAACTTAAATGCCAAACCCACTGAGAAGACTAGGCTGCTCAGTCTTGGCCTTCTAACGTGGCGGCTCGGGGGTATTGCTGTCATGGAATCGGCAGCCTTGGCACTCCTCTCTTTTTCTGGTGTACCTTGGATTTAGGAGAAGCGTCGCAACACAGGCTGGCTTCACAATCTCACTTCTCCTTTTATCCCCTTTGGGGCACATTTTGCATGCCCTGATAGGACTGGAGTAGCTGCAGGTGTGCCTTGTCAGTGTGTGCCCGGTCATATCACACCTGGTGAATTGACCACCCAGCCAAACCTTAACTATGGCAACATAGTATATCGGCTGGCCTACAAACCTATTGGTATGTGTATTTAATTGTCTACATTTGTCTAAATTGTCATAAATAAAAGTTATATTTTTCTCATTCAACTAACTTGGTTCAAACAACTTGTACAGTCGGTGACCTGTTCAACTCTGTTCCCTGGCAATAAAAGCGCTTACTAAAAAAGGTTTGAGTGGCCTTCTGTTACTGAGTTCTTAAAATGTATGAGCATCAACTACAAGACTAAAAAGAAATGAACAATATTTCCAAGGAGGCCGGGAAGGTAACCTCTGCTGTGCTAAAAAGGTTACGCAAAGATTTGTCCCCCTGTCTCTCAGGGTCAGAAAGAGGTTTGATTAGCGGGTTTTAAACAAGCCTTCAGGGGCCTCTGAACAATGAACAATGACAGGACAGCCTCTAACTTATTTGCTTCATACACAGTTCCCCCAGTTGTGCTTTTAACTCACTGTCCAGTGGTGGTCTGGTCTTGTTTAATGCATCACCTCCAAACTGACAGGTGTCTTTCTCTTCCCTTCACTCTCTCACATTGTCGTGCGGTGCCCCTCTTTTAGTCTGTGGCTGTCTCCCGCCCTAAACAGGTTCAGCTGATCCACAATAAGAACGCTACCCCCACCAGCCCCACATCCCCCACCACGCCTGCAGGGGGTGCTGCCACACCAGGGCAGGAGATGCAGATGACCTGGACAGACAAGGCTGAGAACCAGGCGGCAGCAGCGCACCCCGAGCAGGGCGGAGTCAAAGACATCTTCAACATGAAGCCGTGAGTCTGCCGTCACTTTCCCTTTCCATCAGATTGTGTCCAAAGGCCTTTGAGGATTTTCGCCCCTTCCAAAGTAAACAAGAAAAATAAGGGCAGTGTATTCGCAGGTCGTTGCTGTTGGAGAGTGTCAGTCGTTTTCTAAGCTCATTTCAGGAGTAAACTTCCTCAATGTAAATTCTGTATTGTGACAAGTCATTTCTGTATTCTCTTCTTGCCATGCTGCAGAGAATGGGAGAGCTTGTAAGTATAAAAAAAAATTAAAATCCTGGCATCTGGTTAATAACTGTGATGACACAACGTACCCACTGCAGTAACCACAACCATCGTCTCCTTTTGTCCTGTCAGGAACCAGTCCAACGTGAGGCGCATGCACACAGCGCTGCGGCTTAACGAGGTCATAATGAAGAAGTCCAAGGAAGCCAAGCTGGTTCTGCTGAACATGCCCGGACCACCCAAGAACAGAATGGGAGAGGACAACTGTATCCATCACTTCTTCAGAATATGTTACAGTATATTATAGCCCGTCATATTTTTGAAATTGTGATGATGATGATTATTATTATGACAATATGTTGCTTCCGTAGGACCCAATAGTTTGATTAACACAAAGGGCTACAAAAGCCAGATGAGCTTTCAAATTGCATGTTCCTTGACTCCAACCCCCTGTCAGATATGGAGTTCCTCGAGGTCCTCACTGAGGGTCTCAACCGGGTGCTCCTGGTGCGCGGGGGTGGACGTGAGGTCATCACCATCTACTCCTGAGAAACCAACCTCCAAACAGATCCACACCACCTGCTTGTCTTCAAGCTTACTGGTCCCTGCTTCCACTTCTCCTTTACTCCAGTAACATCCCGCACATGCCCCCAACAACCTTCAAATTGTACACACACACTCCAACAACATATCATCTCACTATGAGTTGTTAGTAACCTCCGCCCCAGGCCTTCAAAAGGCACCAACTAAATTCACCCCTAGTCCCGGTCATTGTTACCAATCAGCATTATGTCTGCTCCTCTCTTAATTTAGCAAGCTGTGGCACCACCCTATTTAGGTTCTTTAGTGGATGTCAGATCACTAGTTGTCAAATGGCGCACATGTTGCTTCTTGAACCGAGGAGTGGACCTATCCCCAAGACAAATTATTCACCAAACTTAAGTCATTCTTGTTTGGTAGACCAGTCATCTTTGTTTCGGTTTGTTCCTGTGCTTTATTTGACTATTGCTTTTCTTCTTTTCAAAAGGATCTGGGTTACTTGAAGGAGAGTGATGTAATATATTTTAATTCCTGGTTTGTTCTTTTATTTAATTCTCTATTTATTTATTTGAAGAATATGGTATATTTTCTTTTTGTTGTGCATGTTATGTAAGATGTGATGCGATTAAGGCATTGGTGGAAAGGAAAGGGTTGAGAATTCATCAATCGTCATCAAAATGTCTTCCATGAATTGTTACCTTGGGGTCAAGGTCAATTTAGTACTTTTCCCTGTCTAAATGAGACTGAATGAAGGGAAACAGCATTGATCCTGCACAGAGTGATACATGTCTAGGAAATAATCTATCTTTTATGAGGATGTTGTGATCAGGATTGTGGTCAATTTAATACCACTCAGTTTACAGGTGAGGTTGAAATTTAATTAACCACTTTAATGAGTGTCAGTTTTTTTATTTCTATCTAAATAGAAATACCCAAGAGTAATATTTTTTTATTAGATGGCCATGAACAATAAATAGTAAGGATATTTCTATATTGATCTTTGATTCACCAAAATAGAAAATGGTTAGAAATTTTTGGGGTGTATTCATGTACATATGTTATGAACATATTGAAAAAATGAAAAATGAAGTATCATATATTTAACAGAAGTGGAGAAAATAAGCATGCATTTATTGGAATTTGTCATATAGACCAATTCAACAAAAAAATAATATTAAATTTGAATTTCCAATAAGTACAAAAAAGGCACAATTTCATATGAACGACAGGAGATAATTCCACACCTTTCTGCTAAATTTCCTGTCAGCAATTCACCTTATCTGGGTATCATATTTTAATTAATTTAATAAAAGTGAACATTAACAAAAGTAATTAAAATGTAGTTGGTTTTGACCTCAGCCCCGCAATATTATGCTGGGAAACATTACAATGAGATTTTGAAGTTGCAGAGGGACACATTATGACTTCAATCTTTGACCCCCCCACAGCTAATAACTGTAAATAGTGCGCGTTGTCCTGTCATTTAATACTACCAGCGATATCTGATTGTTCTCTTGATAGGGACATAGTGCTGACAAGACTTTTAGGTGGAATAAACTAATGTTATTACAGTAATACAACTGTAAGGTAAAACCATTGATATAAAGGAAATCAATTACAACAAACTAATGTGTTATAAACTAAAACACAATGATTTAATATTATGGTACCAAACATCAACAATTTCAATACAACCACAAGCCTACATTAGAACATGTCAATTGCTAATTTTAAGACAGACAGAAATATAGAATGTTTGTGATACACTGATATATTTAAGTAATTTTTTTTTTTTCTTAATCACCATTTGGTTTACACTAATTCCAGTCTAGGAATGTTCATTCTACAATTCTTGCCAAATACAAATATACAAGTTGTGCCATATGACAAGAAAAAAATGCTTTTTGATACAACCCTCTTTTTAGTACAAAAGCAAAACTGTGCAGTATATTAATTATGTATTAGGTGGAAATAAGCAGTGAAATTACAGTTGGCTTGAATGAATAGTTGTACACCCAGCATCACTGCAAATCCTGAATACCTTGTACTAGGAAAGAAGCAGCATTTATTCTCATGGCATGAAAACATGGCACAGCTAAACATACTATGACTGTCAGTCCCTATGGGCATGTCTAAAGCATTAACCCTGGACTAATACATAATTCACATTATTTTTGTAATACAAATATAATATACATACAAATATGTACATACAGGTAGATCTCATATTTCAAAGTATTCCACATATTATTTTCTGTGCAATGGAGGGCACTGTTAAACATGTAGTAGAAAAAAGAAAATAATATTTATTCTATCTATATAAAGAAGTAAATTATTTTTTGTATTATACTGATTCAAAAGAAATTATAGAATTTAAGTTATTGAAAAGTTTACGTAAAAACTGGATATTTTGTGTGTGATGTGCACTGTATTTCTGTGAAAGATATTGTTTATCAAACATATTATCACATTATAGATGTTCTAGAATTTCATCAGCTGCTATACTGACTGTAAATATTGAACCAAAAAGAAAAATGTAAAGAAATATATATATATATATATCAGAAGGGGGAGTAGAAAGGGTGTACAGGGTTGGGGTTACTTGAACAGCAGGGCAGGGTTGTCCTTGAGGTTCATTAGTCAGCTACATTTTGCTGCAACAGATCACATGACTAATAGAGTTGTTGACTAACTATTGACGTGGACTTGGCATGACACAGTTGTCTTTGTGAAAATGTTATTTGAATATGAATTTAGTTGGAGCAAATGCAGCCCACTTGAGGATCAACATTTACATAAAATGTTCAATATCAAGTTGAGATTTATGCCCTGAATGAATGTGCTGAACCTGACGGAAGGTCTACGAACAGATGAAAATGGATACAATCGTTCACTGAGTTTATTTGAGATATTAGAAAATACTTTGTTTTTTCCCAAACAGATTTTTTTTAAATGCTGAGATATGACTTTTGAACTGACTTTTCCAGACCCCAATAAGTCCATAGGGTCTGGGTTCAACCTATTAGATAATGTTAAGTGGTATGCACAATCTGCACAGTTTTAAATGTCACCCAAATACTACCTACAATCAAAACGCTATAGTCCTAAATATATTTAACTAAATAGGTCATACACACACACACACCCACACACACACACACACACACACACACACACACACACACACACACACACACACACACACACACACACACACACACATATATATATATAAATATAATATATAATATATTTAAGGAAAATATAAAACTGCTAATGTATATACAGTCATTAGAAACATAAATATGACATAACTAAAAGTTGATGTGGAAAACAATGTATTTATATTCCTGTTTGCATGGTGTTTGTAGTTTCATATGGTAGCCTTCTAGACAGGACTTGGTTAGTTGTGATGGAGGACAAGTTGTCATGAAGGACAAGGCATTTGGCACTTGCATTATGTAAATGTGTCCCAAGTTCATCTTTTGAGCTGAAAACCGATAGTTTGTATGATAGAGTTAAGACCAAGGGCAATTGCTGGAACATTGTTTACATTGTGGGCATCAACCAGTCTGCCAGGGAAGACTGGTTTTTATTCAAATATGAGTTTGGCCAAAGTCATTATTAAACTTAAGTGAAATTGAAATCATAGGGCAATTTTGAATTGAGTGTTTAAACTCGGGGATCTATGCAAACAAACCTACTGTAAACCTAAAACATAAGAAAATTCTTGAACATATACACATATACTGTGTAGATATAAACAGTAATCAGAATCAGCTGTTCATCTCTATATGAAAAGTGACAGTGATGAACGATGTTATCAGAACTTGGGAGAGCATTGCTGAGCCTACTGTATGAGGTAAAAATGTATTGCCGCAATCTTCTGAATCAAGTAGATCCATAGATTTCTGTGTGTGGTGTTATTATACATGAGATGGAGAGTGTTGGAGCCATAGCATTACACAGATAGAACGTATATGCTTATGGTTGGAGAATGGCTGTGTTGTATGGTGTGCCGAATAATGTGTATGTTTGGCTTACAGTATGAGTCTTAGATATGGTTTCTAACGACACATACGATCCCCCCCACCATAGCCTACCATCTTACTGATTCACCAGCAGTATGATTGTGGTAGATTTTAATATGATCAAAAACGACAAAAACAGGGCTTCCACCATTGACAGAGGTCAGAGAGACCTTTACGGTGTTATATTTACACTTATGACTTCATCTATAGAAGTGAAAGGGAGGTCAGACAGAAAGGCTGCAGTTAGACTGCCATACTCTGGATGTTTTATAGTGTCTCATTACACATAAGAAACCTTCTCTACAGCAAAAAAACGATGTCAGATTATGTACATTTATGAACAGGGTGCTAAAAGGGCTCTCGAATCCACAAATCACTACCCTGTGACATTGGACATTGCCTTGCGCTGATTATGTTGAATCTAGTATGAGAGTGCTCATCAGGAATGCACTTCTGTTTACAACCCTGTAAAATAACTTGAAAAACTCGGCCAATTTGACAATACCACCACTTAATTAATGTAGAATCCAACACATTATATTGCTGAGAGGCTATTTGTGTCAGTCCAAAGCAGGTAAACAGGCTTTTCACTGTGATAGTTCTAGCGCATATGTCCACAAGCGTGAATCATTTTGATTTGTTTAATGCATGCAGGTAATGTATAGCACAGTTTGTTTCTGCAATCACAGCTGTTATTGAACTTGCTCAAATAAAGTCATTTATTGATTATTTTACAATTTAGGGAAAGAATTGTGCCACAAATAGTTGAGAAACTTATCAAAATCAACAAATAACATACCTAATTACCTACTATTGTGAATATTTTCTCCAAATACTAACTCTTACATGTGGATTTTGATTTCAAATGTACATATTATTATGCTTTACATAACCACAAACACTAAGTATTTGCCCTAAAAAACTATTATTTTATGTGTGTCCAAAAAAGACAACAGTCACGAGGGGAATAAACTACAGACCTTTACACACTAAAACCTGGTAAATGGCTACTCAGTCCAAAGACATCTGGATTTTCTGCATATCTTTGTGTCAAATTACACCAATGATTTATAATGTTGTGAACTCATGGACTGGGTCAAAATAAATCACAAATGTTGGGGTGTTATTTGAAATAAAACTCACGCTCCCATTATGTGCTAGCTCCCACTGCCATACTGCAATAGCTAGCATTCTATCACCCCATAATCCTCTAAATTAGCTCTGTTTTTTTTCATACAGACCCATTTTATATCTAAGCCAGGAACTTATTTCTTCTTTTTTCCACTAAGGACAATGCATAGTGAGAAGGATTTTGTAGATTTTACTAAGTATGGACAGTTTGTTTACTGTTCTGGTTCCCACAGACTTTAGAACCTAGCATATGCATGTAAGTGTGTCTTTTTCTTGACAAAAAAAGTCAAACTCATCACATTGTGTTAGCAAATGTTAAATAAGCCTTCTTTTTTAGAAGGTCTAATTTTTGTGCAACCCTCATGACTCCATCTACTCGAGAAGTGTGAGCACAATGCCAGCAAGAAAAAAATATCAAGAGCTAGTGTTTCTAAATCTTCACTTATGATACTGTATTTATACTTGGTCCATAGGTGCATTGTAATGCATTTTTAAAGGTAGAAATTGATGTAGATCTGAGAGGATAGCTATCTTGATTAGTAGGTGTTTTATGTTCACAATTTTATGTTCTTTAGGAACAAGAGTGATGATGTAGAATGAAAAAAAATAGGCGTGTTCAGAAATGTCTCGGTGTGTGTGTGTGTGTGTGTGTGTGTGTGTGTCTGTGTGTGTGTATGCCTGTCCAAGTGTGTGCATGCCTGTGAGTGTTTACTGTCTGTGTGCGTGTCTGTATGCATTTGTTTGAGTGTATGTACCGGTAAAGAAAGGGTAAAGAGGGGACATTTGTAAATTCGTCAATAATTATCAAAGTAGAGCTTAGAAATTTCATTTGTGTGTCAATGCAAGTTTAATATTTTACAGATATAGAAATATGTATTCTCTATTGTGTTCAATAATGATATATAAACTGTTGTTTTACCAAGATGTTTAACCATGTCAAAGGCTTATACATCAATGGCTAATGGTTTTCTCAAACCATTTTATAGATTTGTCTGCACCAAATGCAATAAACGGAAGTCATTTTATTACAAATTTGCTTGATACTGAGTTTTTTGTTTAATACCAAAGTATAAAACTGTTAAACAGTTGAAAGTGGTCGAAGTGGTTTAGTCGAAAGACCACTTGACATGTCAGTATTGCATGCAGTACATTGTTAACAGTCCCCTCTCCCTCTATTGGGTTATTGAGCTTGTTTGAAAATAAATGAACTGTTGTAGATTTAAGCATGATAACAAAGCTTGAAATTAGGGAGAGACTTGAACAGGGGCAACACTGCTGTTCTGTTCCTCCGTATCAACCATTTGGCCTGTGAGAATAAATATCAGTTCATAATAACATTGTAAGGTAGTAATGTTTTGCACATGCCGATAATTAGAGGACAAGTATTCTCCCTGTCCATTATTTCTGCCCTGATTCTTTTCTTTCTGGTTGCCTGTAATGTTGTGATACAACCCCCTCAGGATTTTTTACAGTAAAGATGGACAAGCATCAGCATTGCTATTGTATTCTATGAATGCTTGGATTTTAGCTTTCAATTATTCACATGATCCTGGTTCTGTGAAGGTCTGAGGATTGAGCCTCCGCATCCTCTCTTTTGCCGTGATGTCAAGGAGAAGCTAAGAGGGCTGTAGACAGAGATGTTGTGGTAGGTTATCATGTGGTAAGACACCCCTCTCCATATTTCTTGAAATAAAGTGCTGCATTTTCTTTTTTTTTTAATATTATCTCTGGCAGCCACTAGACTCAATAAACAATGTTTCATCAGCATATTGTAAATAATTCTACCAAACTCGATTTTGTGGTCATTTTAGAAAACGTTTAGTTATTTAAAAAAATGTGTAGATGTAATCAAATTAAGTTAATTTTAAATATTATATAGAAATCTAGAAAAGCATTAAGATAATTCATCTAAACCTTACTGGGAGTACTCATTGAGGCTGCGGCTATGATTGGATTCTCAAGAGAAGCTCTCCCACACACACGCACGCACACACACACACACACACACACACACACCGACACACACACCTTAACCCATTCGTTACTCAGTGCTAAACTTTCTCAAAAAATGTGTCATTTAACATCATAGCTAGCCATCAAGCTAGCTATATTTTCCATTGACTTAGGTCGGTGCATGTTCTTTGACCAGTAGAAATTCAGCATTATACGCTGCGCTTTTGTATGCATCCAAAATATATAATAACTATAAACTCGTGTATCGAAATGGTCTTATGAATCATTTATAAATCCCTGTGATGATTAATTAGAGACTATTAAACAATATATAACATGAGATGTTACATACTGTTGTATTATATAAATGCTGTATGCATGTTTGTCAGGTTACAATAAATATTTTTTATATGACACAATCTTAAAGTATACCACAGTTTTTAGAGAATTTCGGAGCAGTTTTACCGTTAAGGAGTTTCCATACACATTTGTGACTTCCCACAGAAAATGCAGCTCATCCACTTCCCCATGTATGTCAGGTGCAGTAACCACATTAACCACATGGGTGTGACAAACAACAACGGAATGTCCAGGCTTCTTGCCCCATTCAGCATTAGTAAATGCATATCTCCACTCTAGCATGATCTTTATCACTGATGAAGCATGTCATGTTCACTTTGTGTCCTTTATTGCCTATTTGCTTTGTAAGTATAACTGTCTTTGTTTTTCATTGTGTGACAATTTTTTATTTATTTCTACATGTTCAGGGAGCTGTGTACTGGCCAGCATTTGCCTCTTATTGCTAATGCCCCTTTGCTTGCACTGACTGCCTTATAAGTGTTACAAGGTTGAGTGTTATAGTCAGCTCCCAGTTTGCAAACCTTTTCAGAATTTTACAATACTGAATTAATTCCTGTACATTTAGTTCAGCCTGGCACTGTACCAGACAGGATATTTTAATAAAATGGCTGCCATTGGGAAATTATTATAAATTCTTCTTATTACTTGCAATTTAATGCCCTTCGTATAATGCAATGCTATCAGCGCATTATATAAAGCCCACAGTTAATGAACACAATCCCCTGAAATAGCATCCCCAACCCCTAACCAGTTACCCCCCAAGCATCATGTTTTTGATATGACATTCAACGGATGGCTGTGTCCATGATCAGATCACTGTTTGGATTGGTTAAAAGTGAAAGTTGAAAAGGTTTCTTTCTCAGGTCATGGTAGACCTGTTCATTTTCTTTTGGAATTTAAATTGAACTGAGAAAGAGAGGTCCAAATAATTTGGAAAAGTGAATGATCAAAATTCAAATTGGGGAGTAAACTCCTATCACTTCACCATCAACAAAACCTAAACATGATCTTTGGTAAATACACATGGACTAACTTTACACATCACTTTAACTGCATTAAGTCATCAAGCCCATTTCACCTCCCCAGACACTCAATAATGCTTTGCAAGGCCTATATTGCAGCCATTTTCATGTTGTTTGTTTTTAAGTGTGTTGCCTTTACTCTAAGCATCCATCCATCCATTGTCAAGCGCTTATCCTGCGCAGAGGGTCGCAGGGGGCTGGAACCAATCCCAGCTGACATCGGGCAAAAGACAGGGCATATCCTGGACAGGCCGCCAGTCCATCACAGGGCCACACATAGACAAACAACCAGTCACACTCACATCCACACCTAAGGACAATGTAGGGTCACCAATTAACTTAGTCTGCATGTCCTTTGGATGGTGGGAGGAAGCCAGAGCACCCAGAGAGAACCTACACAGACAGATCATGCAAACTCCACACAGAAAGGCCAGAGCAACTGGGGGTTTGAACCTGTGACCTTCATGCACTGAGGCAACAGTGCTAACCACTACACCACCATGCCAGCTTTACTCTAAGCAACTAAGATTAACTTGGCCGGTCAAGATGGTTCTGTAGACTTGAGAATAAATGTTGCCAACATCATCAATAAAGTGAGCATAAATGTTGCCAACATCATCAATAAAGTGAGCCAAATTCTCCTGCAGCAAAATATGACCTGTCCATAACATTTATTTTATCATATTTCACAGATGAGGTTGAGAATATTTTTTGGGTATATTCAACACACTTGTGAATGTCTCATCCAATAGTTATTGTCCTACTGTGGACAGATGAGAAACTTTTAGGTTCTGAAACCTGTCATCTTTTTTTTACAACTGAAGTAGTGTATTGCATTTTGTAGTCCAGCCTGTAGTTCTGGTGGTCCTTGATTGATGGCTAACACATTCACACAAACCTCATGAAGAGGGTTCCTTATCTGTCATAAGCCATGTTCCCACCGCAGGAACTTTACCAAGGAACAAGGAACCTTTTGAGGAACTCACTGCTTTTCCACCAAAGGAACCAGGCTCTAAATTAAATTATGGTTGCTGTTGTTTCTTTTCCAGTATGGTAAACGTTCTTCAGTGATCCACCATGGACATCTTCTCAGTTTACAATCACTGAGCTGACCAGTGCTTTCTAAAGATTTTCCAAACTGTTGTTTTTGGTAAGCCTCAGGCAAATGCCATGCTTAGAATCAAGACTAGACATGGACAGCTCTCTTATGCCTGCAAAACAGATTTTATCCCAATAAATATTAGTGATTTCAAGTAGTGAAAAAATCTATCGAAACTGTTGTCCTTTCTGAATGGTGAAACAATTATGTAAATAAGTGCCCTTGTTTTATCTAAAAATACAGAAATTACACCGTATAACAGAACATGATGATTGTCCTCACTGTATCTTGAACAGCAGTTTTAGCTTGTTAGAACCCATCCTTCTCTCCTCTATGTACACAGTAGGAGGGAAAGGGTGGGGTGCACAGAGACATTAACTTAAGGTACATTTTTTTACTATTAAAACAACTGAATAAATCATGAAAAAAGCCCATTGTGAAACACAAACATTTCCATAGCCTAACAAATGGAATCGCTCTAGCATCAAAAGGACACTAACTGTTTTAGTCGAAGTCTGCACCCTGTTCTAGATTAAACTTGCTTAAATAATGGTTAAATTATATTAAAAAGCAATATTCTCTGTAGGAACTTCTGACGTAGGAAAGTAGCTGTTGCTTAATACTGATTTACAGTTTATCCATCAAGGGTCAAAGCTAAGCCCCACCCCATTTTGGGTTGATTACAATTGTTGATTGTGACAGTTTTATCAGGGGAAAAATAAAATAAAGATAAGTGTTTTACCAAGCTAAGCTCAAAAGACTGCAAGTGTATGGATTATATTTTATGAACAAAATGCACTAGTTGGATTCTTTCTATAATGACATTTAAATTGTAGTAATTAAGCAGATTGTCTTAGCGCTTACAGTTTTTTCTTTTCTTTTTAATGCATCATATGGGGACTTTCATTTAGCTCCCATTAATGCCTGCACAGTACTCTAGATCTGTGTTCTTAACAAATTGATTATGATTATAAGAATTTTGATTATTAGCGGAGTCCTGTGGAGTTTACATTTTTGTAATTTAGCAGATGCCCTTATCCTGAGGGTTAATTGGGGTTAAATGCCTTGCTCAACAGCAGGAAAACATACTTGTCCTTTGTGATTTGACTACTAAACTACTAAACTTTCAGTAACCCAACACCCTCAACCAATCTCCTAACAATCTTCATGAACTGAGGTCTTTGTTCTCAGGTTACATCATTTTATTGGCACTTGCTTTGTGTCGTAAAGTTGTAACAAAAATGCTGACTGTAAGCAGAAAATAATCCCATTACAATTTAGCAAGCAAGCCACTGGAAAACCAAGGTTACTGTTATATAGTGGTTAGATAAATTATTCTTAGAATTACGGGTAACACTCCATGCAATGCAACAAGTCATTTTAAAGTACACTACATTTTATAGTAATTCTACCAATAATTGATATATCTATACATGAGGCATTTTGTATTTGATAATGGACAGGAAGGTGGAGAAATGTAGAAAATGCTTGCCAAAATTCAAGTACATGTGTTTCAGAGGCATGGCTTAGACCAGTTTTTAACATGCTTTGAAGTCTCTCGTATCCAGAACCATTTACAGTAATAAGTGCATGCTTCACGTGGGAATTGAAGCAACAACCCTGACATTGTAAGCAATATGCTCCACCAACATAGAACAAGGCAGGACTACTTTGGAGACTCTGGCTGTAGTTTAACTAAGTTAAAATCTAAGTGATCGTAATGCTGCATGTGTTCTCATGTGTTCATTTAATGTGGTGTGAGACTAACTCCAACCAGTTAGTAAGCAAGTTGAAAAATATTAGTTTCCCAATTACAACTAGTAATGTGAATACAAATGTTTTTAACATACCACCTATTTAGCGGTTAGATTGATCTTCCTACATTATAAACGCATAACTCCTGGTGTGTTCTTTCAGTCATCCATCTTAACTTTGTATGACATAACCTTCAAGATATAAATATGATCATGATTCATCAGTTAGTTGTGTTAAAGTGAACAACATTTTCAGTGTATCTTCAGTGAAACTAACTATATTGACCTTTCCTTCCAACATGAAGTAGTTCTAATTTATAACTTAGCATGCTGAAGAACTATACTCTACTACCCAGCTACTTTTTAAACAGTGAGAAAGCTTATTGTCAAGGCCAAAGTGCGTTTGGAAGGGCTTCTAGACATTTCTTATCTAGTGGCAGATAATATAAAGTCAAGGAAAGGCAATGCTGGTCATTGGTCTGAAAGGGCTGTCAGCATGAAGAAGCATTCCACAGGTCTGAGGATGAGATTACCCGTCCTGGTGCTGGTCCTGGAGGTGCTCCTCATAGCCCTCTACGCTGCCTATGTCACCTATGGTGACGATGCTAACGCTAAACTGCAGAACAATGAGACCAAACCCATGGACAACTTGCTTTACCAAAACTACCCTTTCTTTGCTGACATTCAGGTGATGATATTTATCGGTTTTGGGTGCCTCCTGGCCTTCTTCCGTCTCTACGGCTTCAGCGGTATGGTCTTTAACTTTCTGACGGCCACATTCGCCATTCAGTGGGCAATCCTGGTCCAAGGTTACTTCCAGTTCAGCAATGATGGGAAGATCCACCTCGGCATCGTCAATCTGATCAATGCTGAGTTTGCTTGCGCCGTGGTACTGATCTCCTTTGGGGCTGTCTTGGGGAAGACCAGCCCTGTGCAGCTCTTAGTCATGGCCCTGCTGGAAGTCCCTGTGTTTGCAGTCACTGAATGGGCTGTGCTTAAGTACCTGAGAATCAACGATGCAGGGGGATCCATCCTCATTCACCTGTTCGCCTGCTACTTCGGCCTGGGTGTAACGTTTATCCTGTACAGACCAGGCCTGAACGATGGCCATGCTAAGGAGAACACCAGCTACCAGTCAGACATCCTGTCAGTCATGGGCACCCTGTTCCTCTGGGTGTTTTGGCCCTCCTTCAACTCCGCTCTGACCCTGAAGGGAGACGACCAGCACAGGGCCGTCCTGCACACATTCATCGGTCTCAGCTCCTCTACCCTAACCGCCTTCGCCCTCTCCGCCATGCTCAACAAGAACGGCAAGATCACCATGGCCGACATCCAGAACGTCACACTGGCGGGCGGGGTGACTGTGGGGGCGTCCGTGGACATGATGATCACCCCTGCAGGGGCGTACGCTCTGGGGGTAATAGGCTGCACCGCCTGCATGCTGGGATACAAGTACCTCAGTCCTTTTCTGGCCCGCCGCCTCTGGATCCAGGACCAGTGTGGGATCCATAACCTGCATGGCCTCACAGGACTCATATCCTGCACTGCGGGTATATGTGCCATCCTGACAGCCTCTGAGGAGGTGTATGGACCAAGTATGTATGAGATATTTAGTCACAGGGCACCTATGGAGGGAGACCCCAGGCTCCTGGAGCTTCAGCAGTTGATCCCTGGTTTACAGCCAGGTCTGGGACGCAGCGCAAAACAACAGGCCCTCTACCAGCTGGCAGCTGTGTTCGCCACCATCATAGTTGCAGCATTAGGTGGCCTCCTGACAGGCTGTGTGTTGAAGATCCCGTATCTCGCGTCACCTCCAGATGAACTCTGTTTCGATGATGAGCTATTCTTCAATGTTCCGCCCGACTACGATTGTCTGATGGGCCTAAATGGCCAAATCAGATCTGAAGATTTGGCCTCAAAAACAACACAGCAGTCTAAGGCGCCTTTTATTAACACTAACCTGACAACCACAGTCTAGGTTTGATCTTTGACTGTGCTGTTAGCTGATAGGGGACTGGGAATCCCTATGGGAGATGCAAATTGGACCCTGGGTCACAAAAACATAATGCAAACAAACTTTAACTGCCTAATATGGTACTTAATATAACTTTTACTGTATAAATACATTTCATGTTGAATGACTATATAAAAGTAGATAATCATGTTATATTTTTTACAGAAAATAACAATAGAAGGAAAACTTAATTCATGGACAATATAGTTTGTGACTCATTTTACTTTCTTGCTTATTTCTATACAAATAAGTAGAGTGAACATATACCTTATAAGAGAATAAGCAGTGAACATACAGTATATGTAGCGTGTATATCCAATAGTTCTACACTGACAGTATCAGTTTAAATGTATATAAAATACAGATGCAGACAGATTAACAGATAGATTAACAGGATGCAAAAAATTAAAATATTTTGTGTACAGATCAGTGCAGAGGCGAAGCCACGGCTAGGCCAGGCTGGGCCTGAGCCCTGACAGATTTTGGTTTCTGTAATCTCGTTCTCTCTCGATTCCTACTTGCCTCTCAGAATATAGGGCCTATAAGTAATATGTACATGTTGATTATTTGTTTCCTATGTCTTTGGTCATGGTCGTACTTGGAAAAGCTGTGTGTTCTCAGCGGTCGTATTTTAAGCTGTTGCTGCGCTGCCCTCCCGGTCTCTGAATAATAAAACTTTTTTGTCAAGGGAATTTTGTTGTTTTTGGTCACATTTAAACTAAATACATCTGGTAGTTTTGCTGTATTTAGTTTTTTGGCCCAGCTACTTTTACCAAACAACAATTTCTCCCTATGCCACTGGTTCAGTGTCAGGTTGATGTGGATTATAGCATAGTGCAATATGTTTTAGTCTCTTTGGGTTTGATAGTAAGTTGCTGAGGGCTACAGCATGGGGGTGTTGTTTTATGAATCATGACACATGACTGTGTCATGTACACAGGGTTAGGTAGGTTACTTTATAAATGTAAAAGTTACAGTTATAAGTCCACGTTTGTAATCAGTAACATAATTTTGATTCCTCAAACTCAGTAATGTAATCTGATTACATGGACCTTTTAGATTACTTTCATATTAAGAGGCATTAGAAGACAAATAGGAATAGCCTATAGATCAATCAGTGGAAAGGGTTTCTAAACCCTTGTTTTCTACTTCAATATGATTGGACTACATCTCTACATTGCCCACTAATGGTGTGTCAGATATTCAGTCAATTTAATCCAATAACCCATGATCTTCCAGAATCTGCCATTTTTCTGAACATAACCCAAAATCTAAGGATGTGTTAACCTATTATTTTATTTTTGTTTTATTAATGTTTTTATTGCTTTAAAACATAATTGAAAATACATTTCTTGAAAACGTCATTGACATTATTGTATATAAAAATCAAGTACACTAAATCTGCAGAAGTCTGATGTTTTGCTCCACAACAACTAACAAACGTCAAAACGTAGCAGAAACCAACCGCACGCGAAAGCATGTTCGCAATCGTGAACACCTGCACACATCATTTACCTGCGCAAACGTAAGGCGAATGTTAGGGCCATCAGCAATGGATTATGGAACTGTTAATTATAGAAATAAAGTGCACTATACACCTGCACTCTTATCTTAAATTCAATGTCGTCAGCAGCGGAATTCTGGGGCGCAAAGCAAGCAGAATCAAATGGCCTACCTGTATGGAGTTGAGGTGGCTGCATATGAAATGCAAATCCTCCTCCATTGAGTAGGGGAGAGCAGGGTATGTGCACTTGTCTGAGTTAGATTATGATGACATCAAGTTTCTTGGTTAGACAAATTACTCTGATTTCTGACACACATCAGCAAAATTCAGTTTCAAATCAAATCCAGAATAGATTTCCTATTTTGCAGCAAAGCATTTTTAATCCAAGGTGCAATCATAAGCATTAAAATAACCATCCCACCAGACCTGGATCTTGACAACATGGATTACATACTCAGATTTAGTTTACAACTGTGCCATCCACTTTGTGATCTTTCCAGCAAATCTGCAAATTCTTAGCTTGCTCCTCACAATCTGCCAACCTAATAGAAAGCTGCATTCTGTCTAGGACCTCATATTGGTTACCCCTCATGTGAACACTTGGTAAAATACCACTATGGTCAATCATAGCAATATAAGATTTGTGACTTTTTCCATAGGAAAAAACAACATAGCACAAAAAATCTCATGCTCACTCAACTATTTGCACATACTACAAATGTAATGATCCAGATTCCTTTGTTTAATTTGTGTGATACAACCCCGGACTGAATTTGAAAACAAATCAATCATTGATAACTACCATATCGAAATACTGCAATTATGCTATCATATCAGTAATATTTCTGAATATAAGACAACAAACAACATTGGAAATGTAACCAATGTTTTGTATCATTAATGATTTGTCGTTTACAACTACTTTCTTATATTCTATATACACATTTCCCAATGCAATAAAGCCCTTCAAATTTCAGACTGCAAAAGCCGACGAGTGCGTTCTTTACCCTGTGATAAATTCATTCCGCAAATCGAAACGATTCAATGGTGAAACGTTTCAGCAAACAAGAGTTTCTATTTGACACATTCAGCTACGTCCCTCCCTGTTTCCTACGGTTTGACAAATTGACAAATCATTTGTCCAATAGAAACTGACAAATTAAACGTTTTGTTTTGCAGAATGAATATACCCCCATACCCCTCCTCTCGTGATGATAAGAGAGCGCCATTTTAGAGAAGCAAGGGAAGTTGTTTTGTGAAATATAACTTCAGACGCTGAAAGGGGATAAAGATTATAGTTAATATAAAACTAAATACTTTACGACCTGCAACAAATAATTTATTTCGATCAGAGTCCGGAAAGAGAGCATTCTGGTGAGCAATCTCTTCACGCAGTTTGAGAAAAACTGCAGCAGGCGAATCTGAGGTCAAATAGCTAGCTGGGCCTATTTTAGCACAAGGTAGCTAGCTGACTAGCTAATGTTAGCTAGGTAGCTCCGAACCTGTTTGGTTAGATTATTACTGAGCATTTTGTTGTGGGCATAGAAGAATAAACTCTCTCTGAACCATCGCTGCGGTGAGTTACTATTGAACATCTCCACATATTACAGATTTTTGTCCCCAGTTATGTCTGTTTGCTCGGTAACTTGTTACGTAAACACATTGCCATGGTTGTAAACCAGTTCTGTTGCTAGCTATTATTAGATAGCATGAATGCCATATGTGATATTTAAACTAGCAAGTAAGGCCGAGAAGCAGTGTTGCTGATCAAGGGGATAGGAAGGTACCAGATTATCAGCGCGGAACTATTATCCTTTTTCGGAATTTTCAGTAACCTTGTTACATGGCCGTGGTGTAGGTAAATAAAAGTAGCTTCGTTAACTATTAGCATGAGACAACGTTAAATTAACTGGCTGAGGTTACCATTTGATTTCTACATGGAGGTTACCAACGAAATCGTGGTCATTTCCTGGTTGGAGCGATCTATTTTTCTCCGACTTACACGTAATGTTATAGGTTGCAGTTTTAGCATTTATGTAGCTGTGAAATGTATGTTAAATAATAAATGTAGTTTTGACATCTGTTTTAAAACGACTGTATGAAAACAAAAAAAATATGTTTTGCATCTAGCGTACAGAATTGGCTTTACCTAGGCTATAATTTATCTACAGGAGTTAGGACGAGTTGGCTTTCTAGGTATTTTGTATGCCCGTCTTATTCTGCATACAGTTATGCTTTTCACTAATAGTCTGACTTCATTATTTTATTTTTCAGGACCAGAGACTCAACATGGCAGACGATTTTGACATTGAGGCAATGCTGGAGGCGCCATACAGAAAGGTGGGTGGGAGAATTGCCAGGTTTTTATGTTTGTTATTGTTTGCTGAGCTTGTATTTCCTTGCTGCTCAGATGTGTAGCTGTTAATAATGGTTAAATGATTTTGTATGAATGTGGTGTGATGCATTCAGACATAATCTAAAATTCTGAATAAACGCCCATTTATCTCTCTTTGTAGACTTGCCTAATGATATCTCACCTCTACTCCCATGAATTCACCTATGATTCCAGTGTGAACTATGAAAAAAAGTAAGGTAGTAATTGCGCAATGTATTGATGTACTGTAATCCCCCTAGGACAAAAAGAGGCTCATCTTAGAACATCCTATCACCTGTTCGGTTGCAACAAGGTGAATGCCAATGGATGATAATCAGCGCATTTTACCTCACATACAAAGGAGACAGTATTCACATTTTCTGTTGACATGGTAGTTGAAGGCATTGTTCCGCCATGTTTACACCTAATGCTACAGGGGGATTGACTGTAGCAGAATAGTAAATGTGATACCAGGTTTGGTACATATTTTATTTTTATGGATTGTCCTTTGTTAAGCATCTGTATCGAGTGACCTGAGAAATACCTCACATATTGCTGCCTATTTTACACTTGGATTTGAATTTTTAAGTACTTGGTTTTTACCGATCTTAGATATGACAAAATGTGTCATTTGGATTTTGTCAATTTCAATTTAAACAAACTAGCGATAATAACTTGATTAGGTATGCTCACATGACTCACTTTAGATAATGGTATCAGATAAATGGAATGATTTTAATTGTTTTTTTTGTTTTGTTTTTTTTAAATATGAATACTGTCTCCCTGACCAGGCCTATTGTGATGGTTTCCGATTCGTATGTCAACATTCTGACTTTGCATGCCTTTTAACACCAGTAATATTAAAAAAAATATTTTCTTACTACCTGTAAGATTTTAATTTCAAGTCTTCATTTCCATTATACGTTTCGTTAATGATTTTACCAGTAAGAATAGTTTTCCTTTCATGAAATACAAGCCAAAATGGATCACCTCCATTCAACTGGCACAAAAACATAGGGACATTTAACATGAGCCTGAACTAGTGGATTTTTTTTCTTTTCAGTTTTTCTTGGGAGTTCATATTACTAAGCAGTGTGAATCCCTGTTTGCTTCAGGGCGAGATGTGTGACAGAGGTGGCATCGAACTCTTACAGTCCAAGAAGGAAAATGGGTGAAGATCACTGGACTGACACCAACCACAGGATCTCTTTTAGTGGCTGTGGGCCAAGCATGGCCTCAGTGGGCTTAGGAACAGATAGTGGTATTGGTACGACAAAGCAGGAGGGGTGGGGTTGAGCAAACCAAAGTGTTCCCATGGCTTACTGTAGCATGCCAAAAAAATGTTAGCTACTTTTCCCATACATCTTGACTTTCTGGTTGGCTTGAGTTCAACATGTAGTTATAACGCCGGGGGGGTGGGGGCTGGGGGTGGAACTCTACAGGGCCTGTAGAAGGACCCCCTTAGATACCTGGCCAAACATCACAGTAATGTTAATGGAATTTTTACTAAATGAATATATTCTGTATTTTCTTGTTCCCTCCCCCCCCTTCCCCCTGACGACTTGCAATGTTTCCTCTACGTCCTCATGATGTTCTTCTATCGACCCTGCTTAGGATGAGATCAAGTCCTCTAGTGCTAATGGACACGAGGAGCGCAGTAGTAAGAAGTAAGTACCAATTTGAAACGTCCACTCAGTGAGCCATTAGCGGTCATCGTTTTGGTTACATAACCCGTAGGAACGTGCGTCGGTGATGGATATAGAGTGTTGTCTCGTGTACTCGACTGCACTCTGACAACATAACCCCGCATTCCAGGAAAAAGAGGAGCCACAGTCGGAGTAGTCGGAGCCCGAGCTCTGACAAGCGCCGAAGCAAGAGCAAAGACAGGAAGAAGAGCCGGGATCGGAAGAGGAGCAAGAGCCGGGAGAAGAAGCGCAGTCGCAGTAAAGAACGCCGACGTAGTGGCTCCCGCAGCAGAGAACGTGCTGGGCGCTACAGAGGACACCGCAGCCCCTTGTATGTATAGACTTCTGCTCTGTGTCCCAGTGTTTGGCTTCCTTTTCCATTTTCCACAATTAAGTAATGTGTGTTTTTCACTGTGGGGGGCGTACTGGCTGTTCTTTTCACTCGTCCTTTGGATAAGTGTTACTGACTTGCAGCTGGGGAAGTGAAAGAGTCTCCTCAAAGGCATATAAATCCAGCCAGGGGAGGTCGTTGAAACACAGCTGATCCGAATGCTACTTCCTTACTATAAAAAAAGAGAATACGACCCCGCCTGGTATATATTTATTATTAGACACAAACTGAGCTGAACTTTGTTTTGAACCCTAGTTTGGGTCCGAAATTTAACGGTGGTCCGGGAGGGAAGATTGGCCCACCACATGCCAACAAACTAAGGTTTTTATGATTCAATTCTTCGTGATGTTGGTGATCGGATGTCTTGCCAATAAAGTCAGCCAATTGTATTTGAATTCTGGGTACGAATTAACCTCAGACTGTTAACTTTTTCAGTCGACGCCGCTCAAGAAGTCGAAGCCCCTTCAAGAAAGATAAGAGTCCAATAAGGTGAGAAACAGTTGGATGGTCAAGTCGGATTTCAGATGAAGTTTGGTTTCAGATCAGTTTTGTGAACTGTTCATGAGAAAATGCTTATCTCTTTATTTATAATTTTTTCTAGGCAACCTATAGACAACCTGACTCCAGAAGAAAGAGATGCCCGTACGGTTTTCTGCATGCAGCTGGCAGCCAGAATTAGACCACGAGACTTGGAGGACTTCTTCTCAGCTGTGGGGAAGGTCAGTTTTCCCTTTTTACTAACTGAGCATTTGAAAGTGGACTGCGTCATCTTTGAACAAATTGATTCCACATTACTCTGATGCAATGTTCAGCTAACGGTCTTCAGGAAGGCATCCACCCTCTTGACATTTTGTCATTTTTTGGTCCCCTGCAGGTGAGAGATGTGCGGATGATCTCTGACAGAAACTCCAGGAGGTCAAAGGGCATTGCTTACATTGAGTTTCTGGAGGCGAATTCTGTCCCACTGGCTATTGGGTTGACTGGACAGAGACTTCTTGGTGTTCCCATCATTGTCCAGGCCTCTCAGGTAGTTCATTTAACAATTAGCATAGATGGAATGAGTGACTTGGCAGGCGGTATAGACTCACCATTGTCTGCACTGTGCAGGCTGAGAAGAACCGAGCTGCAGCGATGGCCAACAACCTTCAGAAGGGGAACGCTGGCCCCATGCGGCTCTACGTGGGCTCCCTCCACTTCAACATCACAGAGGACATGCTCCGAGGCATCTTTGAGCCTTTCGGAAGGGTAGGAAGGGGTCCCTATTACTCCAGAATTCCATGTTTACTTGGTTTGCAGATGTTCCTAACCAGAGTGGCAAGAGTTAGTTGACCATGTGTAACTGGATTTTGTTTTCCTGGACAGATTGAGAGCATTCAACTAATGATGGACAGCGAAACCGGAAGATCGAAAGGATACGGCTTCATTTCGGTAAGCAGCACATTTCCATTTAAAGTAAACAGAAAGGCTGGTGTCAGAGTCGTCGTGACTTACCGCTGTGTCTTGAATGGGTGTATTTGTAGTTTGCCGATGCCGAGTGTGCTAAGAAGGCCCTGGAGCAGCTGAACGGCTTTGAGCTCGCCGGGCGACCCATGAAGGTGGGTCACGTGACGGAACGTACCGACTCCTCCACTGCAAGCTCCTTTCTGGACAACGACGAGCTGGAGAGAACTGGCATTGACCTGGGTACCACCGGGCGTCTGCAGCTTATGGCCAGGCTGGCAGAGGGTGAGAGTTTATTTTACTAAACTGTTCATTTGCAGCAAGTGAGGTCAGCATCCCCTGTTCTGCTTCTGAGGTGTCGTTGAACCCAGTTCACTTCTATAATCGCTTTAGTATGCGTGCATGTTGTTACTGACCTCATTGGACCAGCCGGATGCTAATAGCGTTTTTGTTTCCTCTTAGGCACTGGTCTTCAGATCCCTCCGGCTGCCCAGCAGGCTTTACAGCTGAGCGGTTCAATTCACTCCAGTCAGATCCACTTTGGCAACATGACGTCAGCTACAGGTTAGGGTTGTTATCCCCATGTAACCTCATACTGCACATTGGAATGAACTACTTACTTGCCTTATTGTAGAACACTGCAGCTTTGTACCATCAAAGGTGAAACTTCATTTTGCATTTCATGTTTTGAGTTCATTCATACATTTCCTTTGTCATGTAGCAGTCCCTGTGATCCTGAGGGTCTCAGTTAATGCCTCATGTGAATGTGAAAGTACCCACAGTTTGTTGACTAACAGTCATAACTCACTTCAAAGACTGACCTGCTTTGGCTGGATTTCACTTGGTCTGATGTGTCACAAAAATACAAAGAGGGTTAGGGTTATCTGCAACGATCTGCATCCGTGACCGCTGTTGTTGACCACTGAAGACGTCTTGTTCTCGCTGTCGTTGATAAGGTCTTGATGTTTATTATGTTTTACTCTTTAACCACTTGAGGCCAATCTGGGGTTGTCACCAACATGTGTCGATCTCTTCTGGCCACTTGGCAACAACCTGCAATGGCATCATCAGCCTCTTGTCGAAGGGTTGGTCTGATGTGAAAGCAATCTCTTCCACTCACCACAGCCATTCTCAAAAAAGCCCATTTAATACCATACTAGTGGGAAATCCAGAAGATTACACCTAGTCTGTCTAGGTGAAGGGCCACTTTTAAATGTGCCATGTAACGCACTAAAACATGGCATTACCATGGTAAATGTGCACGCGAATGCTGGCGTTGAACTAACATGCAGAAACTGGAGAATCTTTGGTCCAGTTGCGTTTTTGCCTTATGCTATGGATGTTCGACCGTCTAGAAGCTAGGTTTAAAGTGCTCTGCAGTACTGCCAAGCTATGCACCCATTGCTCATCGTCTCATCCTCAAAAACCTAAATGGTTTCCTTTATAGGACTGAAGTGCAAGTCTTTAATCTCTCTTCTTCTAATCCTTTAGACATACAAGCCGAGGTGAACCCACCCACTGAAGGTGAATGTGAAAGATTGAAGTGCACAGCTTTTCAATTATGCGCATATATCAAATTCATTTATAATAAGTCATTTTTCTTTTCAACTTCATGTTTCAAACCAGAGTCCTCCCATGGTCCGTGTTCGAATCATTGCTGTCCCACGTACCGAATTCAGTGTGCATATACATGCATTTGTTTGTTAAAGCCGAGTTAGAGCATGTAAGCTCTGTTTTCATTTCTCTGGTTTCCTTGTGAATGCATTTTTGCCAAAGTGCACTGAGGATGCCCACAGGGAAGACCCGGTGACAAGTGGGGGGCGTGGGCAGCTTGTTGTTCTCAGATGCAGGATTGGGTCGATTTTTGTTTTGATTCCATAAAAATTCTAGTCTGTTCAGGATCTGCTGGTCAGTTCAACAGACGGGAATAAAACTGCCCTTGATCTCCCCGTGTCCTGGTGAGAAGACTGTTAATGACGCTGTCATCTATTTTCACAGCTGCTTCCACCCCTGCACTGAACCAGGCCATGGTCCTCCCAACGCAACCACTGGCCACACACTGCCTTCAGCTCTCCAACATGTTCAACCCACAGTCGTAAGTCACCTTCTTCCCCTCATTGAAGTTTTCTTTATACCAGACTTGTTCTACTGCTGCATCTCCATTCTCGGGCATCAGTTTGCGAATAATTTACCAAAAAGGGGACAGCTGTCAACTAGCTGCAAAGTGGTACATATAACTGATTTCTTCAAGCTGGGTGGGGTCAGATCAGTTTGCGAATAAGTGGTTTGTAATGACCGGGCCGACTTATTTGTTAACAATTCTTTTGCAGGGAAAATGAACCCGGCTGGGATATTGAGATTCAGGATGATGTCATTGAGGAGTGCAACAAACACGGTGGGATTGTACACATATACGTGGACAAGAACTCACCTCAGGTAAAGTGCTTTAGATATGGACTTGATAGAAGTGGGTTATTCTTAGCACTTTTCAAGCTAGCTTTGTAACCGTACACATTCATAATTAAACAGTACCAGAGGGCCTATTTACGGGTGGCAAATGTAACTTGATTGAATATTTAATAAAATAAAATGGTTCTTTGCGTAAGTTTTAATCAAAACTATAATTGTTGGCATTTTGTCAAACTTATTTAGTTAGCTGTTCTTGGGTAGGAACAGCTAATTCTCTACAATAGTATTGAGTGAGGGTGTTGATAAACCTCCAGCTTGGTTTAAATCTGAAGTTCAGCAGCCTTTTGACTTTCCAGTGACAGAGGGACTTGTTGATAAAACATTGTCACCAGTGCTTGTTAGCAGTTGCATCACTATCACCAGAGCAACAAGGGGACATGATGAAACACCATTGGTCTCTCTTCAGCATTCAAGCCATCCATAGCAGTCTGATTGTGTACATTTAGTTTTAGAAGTGAGGTGTGTTAATAGCCATGTATATGGCCGTTTACATTTTAGTTGAGAGTAGAGGGGTTCAGATCCTTCTGAATTTTCTTCAGCCATGTTAAGAATGTGCCTCCTACCCATTTCAGCAAACTAGTAGTACACCTGCTATATATGCAATTGGCTTACTGATGATCCACACAGGATTTACTTTTATTTTGGTTGAATACAATTGTTTCATTAAGAAAATATGCTGCTCAAATAATATTAAGGGAACACTTCAATCTAGTCTTAAAACAAAATACAGCTCAGGAAAAGGAAAGGAAAGGAAGGTTTTGAGTGAGGAACAGAAGGGTTCAAATTAAGAGACCACTGCATATTTAACAACATTTTCCTTTTCAACTTTTTTGGAAAGGAAAGAAAAAGGTGCAGTGGTCTCTTAATTGTTTCCAGAGCTGTAATTTAAAGATTTAAATCTTTACTGTAATTGTGTAAATCTTTTAGAAAAAAATAACTTAAAGGGCAATGGAAACCAAAATCACTAACAGATTGTGCCGAAAGTCAAAGTAAACAATTTCATCACGTCAATACAATGTGACTCAGTAGTGTGTATGGACTCGACAACATCTGGGCATATTCTTGATGAAACGGTGGTTGGTTTCTTGGAGGATCTCTTCCCAGACATTAAACAGGATGTCTGAGTCTGAGGATTTAATCCTAGTACCTAATAGCATTCAGGGTTCCATTGGATAGCACTTGGATGTCTGTGCGACCCTTCAAGGATATCACTGACCCATCGCCAAACCGGTCATGCTGGATGCTGATGATGTAGGCAGCATAACGTACACCATGGTGTCTCCAGACTCTCAGGTCGGGCACGTGTTCTGTGTGAACTTGCTCTCATCTGTGAAGAGAACAGGTTGACAATTCTGGTGTTCTCTGGCCAATACCAATTCAATCAATCACATTTATTTTATAAAGACCTTTTTACTTCAGCAGTTGTCACAAAGTGCTTTCACAAAACACCTGGCTTTAAACCCCAAGGAGCAAACAACATTAGTGTTGAACTTAACTGGCTAGGAAAAACTCCCTAAGAAGGCCGAAATTTAGGAAGAAACCTAGAGAGGAACCAGGCTGAGGGGTGACCAGTCTTCTTCTGGCTGTGCTGGGTGAACATATTAAGAGTCCAAATTGTAATAGTTAATCAATGCAAGTGGGCTGAGCCCAGAGTCTAAACCTAGTCAGAAGCATGACCAGATGGATAAGGACAGGGACAGACGGGGGTGGGTCAGCAGAGTGGCAGCTGTAATCATCAGGTATCGTCTTGATCTGCAACACACCCAGCAGGACTTTGGACAGGGACCAGTTTAAAACGAGAGAATACAGGGAAAATGTAGCCCCTAAGCCCCCAGCACAATAATATAGCAGCGTAAGACCTTGGGGCTGAGACAGGGGGACGGGTCCAGTGACACTGTGGCCCAATCTGCGGGCGGCCCCGGACAGGGCCCAACAGGCAGGAAATCAGTCCACCCATCACTCAAAGGAGTAGATACCAGTCCTGCTTCTGGGTTGGTACTTTTCCATGGCCTTGTCTAGCTCTCATGTAACACCCCTCTCTTGGTATCTCCTCCATGCTCTTGAGACTGTTCCGGGAGACACAGCAAACCTTGAGATGGCACATATGGATGCATTATTCCATATAGATGAAAACTTTGCTTGCTAAAACCTTCATTATTTACATTATAGTAAGTTTGTAATAAAACAGTTTAACATTATATTGGGACTGTTTCTGGTGGATTTTTTAAGTATGAATCCATGCCTGCGTTTTGGGTCAGGATAGACACATATTTGCTGGCTACAACATGCAGGAGTTTCATTATAGTAAGCCTTAACTAAAACTGTATACGTTTATATTACTACTTTCTGGTATGGAAAAGTTCATCTTTAGTCTCGCTAGCAATTGCTCAATTCTTATGAATATTCCTAGGAAGATAGTTGATACTAGTAAGCCAATTACTGGCTAATAAGCTGTTAAAACGGCCAGTGGCAAAAGCCATACAGTTCATAGACACTATGATGGAGGTACATTTAATAAGAAACTTTAGTTTAACAGAATACTCAATGGTTTTATAGTGACTAGTGAAACGTGTAATGCTGTGGCGTAATGGTTAAAGACAGTGCCTCTCACGTGGAAAAGCTAAGTTCAAATCTATTGAGAGCAATGACATTTATACATTTTATTTGTGGGTCGCAGGAAAACAGGTTGTACGTTATTGCGACTATTTCTGGTACATTCCACAATTCTCGTCTTTTCACTTGATGAGAAATGTTGTTACCGTCCCCGTTATTGATAGTTATTATATCAGTGTTATTCCCGAATGTAGAAAAGTAAAAAAGAATGTTATGCCCTGAAAGCAACAATACATTCTTAAGCTATGAAATTAAATTGCTTTTGCAGACTTGCTAGCAAATGCTCAGTTCCAGTAAGTTAGTAGATATTGGTAAAGCCTTTTACTGGCTAATACACTGTTAAAACAGCCAGTATCGAATGCCATACATTTCATAAGTGTGGTAGGTGGTGGCAGTAAACTTAGTCAGATACGTTAATCAGTTCAACTATATCCATATCACTCACGAATGGCCAATTTGCCACCAGTGGCAAAAGAGAATTTGTTCAGGGTGGACAAGAGGCTATGCTGACGCCTGTCAAATGTACAGCTCAGTGGTGTAGTGGGTTACTACACAACCTTCCACGTGGGCGACCCTTGTTTGAATCTCTAGAACGCAAAACTTTCTATTGTGGGCCGGCTGAACATGGCTTGTCTGGTTTCTTGTTTATTTCCTTTTTCATATCTGTTGCGGCTTGATAGTTGTTTAATGGATTTGCCGCATTCTTTTCGCAGGGAAACGTGTATGTAAAATGCCCTACAATCCCAACAGCGATGGCTGCCGTGAATGCGCTACATGGACGGTGGTTTGCTGGTGTGTATATTTGTATTTATAGGTTTTTATGGCCCTTCTTACCTGCCATTTAGATGGCATTCCCGTAGGATAATGAGAAACATCTTTATTAAAATTGTTCTATGATTGTTCTATGGCAATCTAAAATCCACAGCTAGCATGTGCCTTTTAGAAATCATCTTATGTTTTAAACTCTTGTATTAAACATGATGATTTTTTTTCCTTACCCTCATAGGTAAAATGATCACTGCAGCGTATGTACCCCTCCCAACTTACCACAACCTTTTCCCTGATTCGGTGACAGCCACCCAGCTATTGATGCCAGTGCGGCGATGAGTCTGCCAAGCTTTGAGTAGATCAGGGTTTCCGCATTCTCTTTGGGACCACCAGTTGTTTCACTTGTTTGTTGTTTAATTGAACTTGCACACTTACGTCAGTGGCTTGGTAATAGTTACCGAATCAGTGTCAGTTCAAGGCTAATATGAAACTTCTTCTGGGCTCTGAGAAGATTGGGAATTGGTGGAGCAGATGTCAGAATGCCTGTTGGCTTCCAGAATGTATATACTGTTTGCTAATATGTTGGATTTTTGTTGAGAGGAGTAGCAAATTACACCACTCATTCACTAGCTTCATCCAGAATAGATGGGGGGAAAAATTGATTGTTTTTTCACTCAACTATCAGAGACCTAAGCTTGATTTGTAAATGCATATTTCTGTAGTGGCTTATATAGAAATTTGTTTCAGCCTGCAAAAAGACTACAGTTGGTGGTTTGTGGGGGGTGGGGTCGTCAACAAAAACTGGGAAGTGGAAGCCTAGTGGGTGTTCTTTGGGACCACCCCATGAATCCCAAATATGTAGTTCTGATTGCCATTTTCCTTATGTTGTCCTCATCCCATTAACACTTGTATATTTTGGGCTCTGTTCAATCATAGCCGCACTGTCGTTTTTGGTCAGACTGGTCTTGGATACTGCATTAAAACACAACTGCTACCAGGGCTGTGTTTACAAAGGGAGCTCAATTTTGATCTTTTTTTTGGTCTTTCATTTGACCAAGCGTCTTAACTCTTGACAAGATCACAATTGGTCTGGCTATGTAAACACAATCAGAGCTACCAACCTCACAGGTATGCTTTTACTTTAGAACGGATGTGTCAAACCGGTTCTACGGTGGGCACTGTCTGCAGGTTTTCGCTTTCACCTTTTACTTGATTAATTTGGTCACTAATTGGTTAGTTTTTTTAGGTCTGAACTATGAATAAAAGCTAAAAACCTGCAGACACTCGGCCCTACGTGGGAACGGTTTGACACCCCTGCTTTAGAGAATCCGAAGTTTGACACGTTGAATATTGTAAATAAAGCCACGATATAAACATAGCTATGGCTGGTTTGAATTAATCCTAGCCTTAGTCATTAAGTTGTGCTTTAGACATTTCATTTGGCAAGTCTGTTTTTGTCAGTTAATGTGTTAAATTAAAAGAACGATCCCTACAAACACCAAAAAAGCAGAAATTGATTCCTTTTTGTCAACTTCAAAGTATGTTGTGTTTGAAACTACGTTTTTAACTTTTTGTAATCAAGACTTGATTTTGTAAATTCTTGATTTTAAATAAAGTGATTTGGGTGAGTCAATGTGATGCATTTTTTTCTTAAGGACAATGGACTGTTTCAGCTGAAATGGATGGCAATGTCATGTATTTGTAATAAAAGCCAGGTTTCCACCTGCTTGTCTTTTTTTTGTTTACAAACCACATGTTACAATTTTCCATGATTGGTTGAACACTTGGCTGATGAGCATTCACTTTCATGTTTGTATATAAACATCTCTCTCTAGCCACCTTGACAACATTTTGCCTGCACCTGTTATTTAGGTATTTCACCTTTTGTGTTTGTTTGAATTTAAGAAGGATTTAGTAAAGACAACAATTTGGTTGTGGCCAATCATCTATTAGGAAAGCAATACATTTGTGTCATACTGGGTTGGTCAAATCCTTACTGCCTGTTGGCCAATAGTCATGGTATGTGACACCCTATACCACAGGTAAGACATCACTTATAACTGTGGCATCTCTGTTTTGCAATATAGCCAATACCCCACAGCCATTCACTCAGTGTTATTTGCATCGCAATTGATTGGACATGTAGTATAATAATTTTTGGAGATTGGAAAATCTTACCTGGAGAAATATACTGTGTCAGAACAACGAAAACAGTTTTGTTAGGTTACTTTGCAGCAAGTCTAGCCTACCTACGTCTAGTGAGCAACCAAAGCGCTTTTGTATATTTCAAAATAGAAGTTGGCCACTGTGTATTATTTTCAGCAAAACCATATTTTCCAAACCTCCATAGACCCCAATGCAATACACTGTAACAATGTACATGGAATACATATAACCATAGAGCTAAAAAAAAAACTATTTCATGTGGTGCAGTAAACATTGTAGGAAATACTTTGGAGTGTGTACAGTCAAATCATGAGGCACAGTGTAATTGCAAGTGTTGATGGCTTTTTACAACTCTATAATTGGCCACAAAAGAATTGACTGCAAATTATGGAGGGCCAAACTTGCCCAAATGACAAATAAATGTATCAATGAATATATTTGTACATAAAAATGTAACACAAAATGTATTAATCACTATTATTCCCCTATTTATTTATGTCCTTATATCCTCCATTCATTTCTGTATTTATTTTTATATTCATTTCCATAATCTTATCTTCTGTTTTTATTTATTTCTATATATTTTTATTTCCATGTTCTTTAACTTCTGTATTTATTTACTTCTGTATTCTTTTAGTTCTGTATTTATTGATTTCTGTATTTCCTTGTCCTTAAGTTAATGAGGGGGTGGGACATTAATAGTCAGATCTAGCAATCAAGCCACGAGAGGCAGATAGAATCAGACTGTGAAGACGGTGAGTGCTGTTTAAGATCCTTGGCACGTTTCCATGTTGCTAATCACTATTCCTATACTGCATGCACAATTAGAGGGCAAGTGATTATTACACATTTTCCAACTCCAAACCATATAAACTTGAATGCTCATTGGATTGAATAATTTTCTGGTTATATGTATTCGTGTAATGAGGGTTTAGCAACAGTGATAAACACCTAATATCAAGGTGTGCATAATTATTAGGCAGCTTCATGAGCTCAGGTGAACTTGGACAAAAAAGAGATTTAACTGACACTGAAAAGTAAAAAATTGTAAAATGCTTTTCAGATGGATGCAACAGTCTTGAAATAGCTAAACTAATGAGGCGTGACCACCAGACAATCAGTCTTGTTGCGAATAGTCAACTGGGGTGCAGAAATGCATGGAGACGAAAATACACAAATTTATTACAAAAGACTACCAGGAACCCATTATACTCCAGTTCCATCATACTCCAGAACTGCAACCTACCTGGAGTGTCCAGAAGCTGTGGTTGCTGCTTCAGCAAGAGTTGATCGTGAACAGATCAAGAAACTGACAGACTCCATGGATGGAAGGCTCATGGCAGTTATTGAAAAGAAGGGTGTTTATATTGAGCACTCAATATTTTTTAAAGGACAAACATTTTAATGAATTCAACAGTTTAATGAATTCATTTTGTGTTACTTATTTGTTACGGGCCCGTGGCTGCACTCGTTTGTATCCTCAGAAAGATAAACAAAGATTGACTGAGAGCATTGTTCGTTCAACAATAAAATAAATCTTGAGTAATACGGTTTGCCTAATAATTGTGCACGCACTTTAGTTTAAGCAAATTTATCATTTGTGAATAGGTGAAATGAATAAAGTATCGAAAGACCAAGAGGAGTTGTCGGAAAAACACCACATCATTTTCACCAAGTCTACGGCGAGTGTTTGCGGGTCTATCCCAGGAGTCCTGACATTGAAATGGGTGCCAGTGCCAAGGACCAGACTCATAATTTAGGCAAGCAGATTTTTCCAAATCTCCTCTCAGTTTGGGCCGATGCACTGGCATTGAAATCAACTAGTTATCCCATCAGAAGCCCTGTTAGAGACCCTCAAAGATTTGTATTCTTTTTGCCTATTCACTTGGAGAAAAGGACCTTGTAATTTTCCAAAAACTCTTCGGTTTGTCTATAGGCTAACTGGCATACATTTGCACTGGTCAAAGTACTACTTTTGTTGTTATTTAATTGTTGAATTGTAAATACTTTATAATATCTATGCATCAGTCTAGTGTAAGACTTGAGAACAAGTTTTCATCCGGTTAACTTTTTTAATTATAAATGTTAAAGTTAATAGAGGAACGCCCTCCATCAGCATTTGCTGGAGCGCGTAAGCTATGCTGTCCATGAAGAGGTGCTGGCTACAAGCTTCAGTAGCTAGAATGGGGCAGAAAAGTATATAGTCAGCCACCAATTGTGCAAGTTCTCCCACTTAAAAAGATGAGAGAGGCCTGTAATTTTCATCATTGGCACACTTCAACTACGAGAGACAAAATTAGATTTTATTTTCCAGAAAATCCCACTGTAGGATTTTCAATGAATTCATTGGTAAATTATGGTGGAAAATAAGTATTTGGTCAATAAAAAAAGTTCATCTCAATACTTTGTTATATACCCTTTGTTGGCAATGACAGAGGTCAAATGTTTTCTGTAAGTCTTCACAAGGTTTTCACAAAATGTTGCTGGTATTTTGGCCCATTCCTCCATGCAGATCTCCTCTAGAGCAGTGATGTCTTGGGGTTGTCGCTGGGCAACATGGACTTTCAACTCCCTCCAAAGATTTTCTATAGGGTTGAGATCTGGTGACTGGCTAGGCCACTCCAGGACCTTGAAATGCTTCTTACAAAGCCACTCCTTCGTTGCCCGGGCGGTGTGTTTGGGATCATTGTCATGATGAAAGACACAGCCACGTTTCAGCTTCAATGCCCTTGCTGATGGAAAGAGGTTTTCACTCAAAATCTCACAATACATGGCCCCATTCATTCTTTCCTTTACACGGATCAGTCGCCCTGGTCCCTTTGCAGAAAAACAGCCCCAAAGCATGATGTTTCCACCCCGATGTTTCACAGTAGGTATGGTGTTCTTTTGATGCAACTCAGCCCGTGTGGTTTTTGGATTTTTGCTCACCGTTCTTGTGATCATTTTGACCCCTCGGGGTGAGATCTTGCGTGGATCGAGGGAGATTATTAGTGGTCTTGTATGTCTTCCATTTTCTTATAATTGCTCCCACAGTTGATTTCTTCACACCAAGCTGCTTACCTATTGCAGATTCAGTCTTCCCAGCCTGGTGCAGGTCTACAATTTTGTTTCTGGTGTCCTTTGACAGCTCTTCGGTTTTGGCCATAATGGAGCTTGGAGTGTGACTGTTTGAGGTTGTGGACAGGTGTCTTTTATACTGATAACAAGTACAAACAAGTGCCATTAAACAGGTGCCATTAATACAGGTAACGAGTCGAGGACAGAGCAGCCTCTTAAAGAAGAAGTTACAGGTCTGTGAGAGCCAGACGTATTGCTTGTTTGTAGGTGACCAAATACTTATTTTACAGAGGAATTGACCAATAAATTCATAAAAAATCCTACAATGTGATTCTCTGGATTTTCTTTTCTCATTTTGTCTTTCCTCATTTTGTCTTTCATAGCTGAAGTGTGATGAAAATTACAGGCCTCTCTCATCTTTTTAAGTGGGAGAACTTGCACAATTGGTGGCTGACCAAATATTTGTTGCCCCACTGTATGTAATAGTAACCCTAAAATAATTTGTTTTATAGTTGTATTGTAACTATTTCTGGTGGAAATAGTCGCATCTGTGCATGATTTGTGCGGTAATATAGACCATAACCCCTTGTGCAGTAGAAGAGGAGCGGTTTCCATGATACTCTCGTCTTTTCACTTGACGAAAAAGGTATTGGATCGATGTCACACAGCTGGTTGTAGAAGGACACAGGCGCAGAGATGGAGTGGTAATATGCCATAGTTCTTTATTAAAGTAAAAGGAACCAAAATGAAAGCAGCTTACCGTGACTGGGTATAGGCTAAAGAGCAACTAGAAACCATAATGATCCACACAGGGTGTGGTCAAACCTTCACATAAATGGGTTCCCCGATTGGAGGCAACGATCTACACCTGCCTCCAATTGGGGAGACCAAACTTAAATAGAGATGCCTAGAGGGAGTGGGAGGAGCCGGAGCGGCCTGGACAGGAGAGGGAGGCGCCGGGGCGGCCGGGATGCCACTACACGAGGGGAGATCTTGCATGGAGCCCCAAATCTAGGGAGATTGACAGTTCTTTTGTGTTACTTCCATTTGCGAATAATCGCACCAACTGTTGTCCCCTTCTCACCAAGCTGCTTGGCTATGGTCATGTAGCCTATTCCAATCTTGTGTCAGTGACAATCTACAATCTTGTCACTGACATCCTTGGACAGCTCTTTGTTCTTGGCCATCTGATTGATTGCTTCTGTGTACAGGTGTCTTCTATACAGGTAGCAAGCTGAGATTAGGAGCACTCCCTTTTAAGAGTGTGCTCGTAATCTCTGCCCGTTACCTGTATAAGAGACCTGGGAGCCAGAAATCTTTCTGATTGAGAGGGGATCAAATACTTATTTCCCTCATTAGAATGCAATAAAAATGATTAAAGAAATGTTTTTTTCTGGATTTCTGTCTCTCACTGTTCAAATAAACCTACCATTAAAATTATAGACCGATAATTTCTTTGTCTGTGTGCAAACGTACAAAATCAGCAGGGGATCAAATACTCTTTTCCCCTCACTATGGAATTAGCTAAATGTTTTCATTTTTGACACAATATATTTAACTGCGTTTGGGGTCTTTTATAGACAGTTTTGTTTACAGTTTGACAAATACCTGGTAAGAATTGGCATTGTGAGTAGAAGAAATGAGAATTAAAAGAAAATAGAATACTGATATGCTCATTATGTTACAATGGAGATCAACTGCACTCCAGTTTTAGTATCTTAGAAAGTGTAATAAAGTGTGAAGTAGACCTGCTTTTTTTCACAAGTATTGTAACACTTGGTGTAATGGTGGAGAGGAGGAACCAGGCGTAGGCAGAGTGGCAGGCGATTTACTATTCTTTACTGAAAATAAACACCAAGCACATAAAACACACTGAAAGGAAAGAAAAGAAATCCAAAAGCCGAAACGAGTACACTCACCACTGCCATGTACCAATCGGAGGCAAGGAAACAATAACCGACAAATGAGAGGAGCAGAGGAGCAACATTTAAACACATACTAATGATTGAAATTGAGATCTGGTGTGAGTGATGATGGAGACAAGACACATGACAAGGCCGGGATATGTTAGTGAAACACGGGCAACTGGGAAAAGCAGATGACGGAGATGTTCATCACCTCACCGTCAAAAGTATTCCTAATATTATGCTTTCTAAAACCCCATCTTTTCACAGAGTAAAGTGTACTTTTGGGGTAATTGACTTGACTAGCTATTTTAAATTAACTGTGCATAGCTGTAGTCCAGTGCTAACACTCCAACCTCCATGGACAAATGCAGCAGAGACCAGGTTTAAATATCTATCTCTACCTTTCACCTCTGTCTCCACTTCACCTGTCACCCTGATTCATTCTATTAAATAAAGCCTTTCAAACAATCATACAACGACTAAATGACCAAAATCCAAAGTCTGAGAAATTCTGTGTTTGGAAGTATTCCTCCAACTTTGCATTTCTATCCCTCTAGACAGTACTAACTGCCTCAAATGCCACATATATATTCTAAAATGTACATCAAATCATTCCTGACCTTTATCAACAACTTCTAATTAGAACTGCTAATGACAACAATGTTTTCTGGTAATAACCTGTTAGGAGTCTTTCAGGCCTCAGTCCGAGGAGACATGAAATGTCACCAGGTCCCCTAAGCTACCATGATGTTTGTCTCAAACTCTACAAGTCCCAGATGACCAACGATCAGCAAAAAGCAGATCATTGCAATAAACAAACACCTCATACGGTAACATTTTAAATACCTTGGGTCATGACATTAGGCTGGGACCCTTGAGTACCTGGTCCTTCTATGGGTCCCATGTTTTTTCACCAGTGGACAACTTGTTTTTCACACCAATGACTATAATAAGGCCTTCTAGCTACTGCAAAGAGGAGTAAGACATCTCATCCATTCAGTGGGACATTGAGTTCTATGTATACATTTTCAAAGATTAGCAATCATTCACAGAATTAATGAGTCCATTATGCTCTATATTGTTCCTGATGAATTTTATAGCGTATCTTTGAATTTAATGCATTTCCTTTTTCTTTGATATTGGGTTTTGAACAAAAAGTGCTATTGTTAGTGCTTCTCACTCATGGATATGTAGCATTCCAGTCAGTTTTATTGTCAGCAACTGGGATGAACGGCAACTTCTCCACACTCAACATGCGCCGAGACGTATTTGAAGAGGCGTTGTTCAAGAACCTCACAATAGTTATTTTTGGCCTCATTATCAATTACATTAATGGAACACTTTTGTACACTTTCTTCACCAACGTGAACTTCCACAGTGACTCCAGGTACATCCTCTACGTGCAGCTGATCGTCAATGACAATGTCATGGTGTCTATGATGGTCATCTTGCATGTCTTGTCCTATGTTTGCCCTACTCTTAATGTGTCGGTGTGTATAGTTCTGCTTCTGATATGTGAAAACACTCATAAAAACACTCCTTTTATCTTGGCAGCCATGTCAACTGAACGCTTTGTAGCCATCTGTTACCCTTTACAGCATCCTTTAATCTGTACAGTGAGTAGAACCTACAAGCTCATCGCCTGTATTTGGGTAGTGGGGGCCATTCCTGGATTCATCAAAGTCCTTATTACCTTTGTCTTTAAGCCTTTGTCCTTTTTCTCATCTGGTAGAATGTGCTATCCTATAAATATCTTTCAGTCAATTCACAGCTATAACACAGACTACGCAACTAATATCCTTTATTTGTGCTTTGTGTGGATCACACTGATTTACACATATTTTAGAGTGGTGTTTTCAGCCAAAGCTGCCACCTCAGATCCTGTTTCATCCAGAAAGGCCCAAATGACTATACGTTTGCATGTTGTGCAACTATTGCTCTCTATGCTGTCCTACATCACCACTCTCATGGACACTGCCCTTACCATGCTATTTCCAGACTTCCGCTCAGTCATACTGTACTGCAATACCATTATAACTAATGTTTTACCCCGGCTGCTCAGCCCTCTCATCTATGGCCTTAGAGATCAGAAGTTTAAAAAGTACATGAAAAGGTCACTTCTTTGCAGGAAAACAGTTATTAAAGTGAAACCTGAGACCTAAAGCACCTGGGGAATAATTCAGAGGGGTAAAGCCAGTTTAAGTAGCCACTTATAAGCAATGCCATGGGGACCTGTCTTCACAGGCACTGTTTGACGTTTTTTAGTAAACATTGATTTGGTGGGTTGGAATGACTCACAGGCTTAACTCATGGTGTGGGTCTTCAGAATTTTTTGTTGGAAAGTTATTATTTGTTGTTAAATTTTTTCATTTTCCTTTCATGACTTGAACTCCTGATTTAAGTGACTGGAAGTGAAGCATTGTTTTTTCATGAATTTAGTCTGGTAAAAACATGTATAGTCCTTCATGAATGTTTTTTGGTGCAGTGTTAAACTTTATAGGTAATCATCAACGTGGTATTGCACTTAAGTCAAGCAAATAAGGTCCTGGTTATTGCTTGTAGAAAAAAGCATTAAAATGAATAATGTAACTTGATATTAATTCAATATTCATCATGAGCCTAGACATTTGATTATCTTTTCCTTAGCCTGGAGGGCTTGCAGCAAAGCCACTGTCTCCTCCACCTAAAGGACAGTGAAGATATTAAAGAGAAAGAACACAGGGGTTAAAACCAGTTTTTCTACAGGATTCTGTCTCAGCACCTGCAGCATTGATTGTGCTAGGAGAGGTCCGGGTGCAATGTTTTTCATAGAGCTGCTGTCAGAGCGTTGCTTCTGGTGACTTTTTTTGACACATGTAAGATAGTTACGCTTTTTTGGCTTTACTGTGACAACTAATAAAGAGCTTCAAGGTTTGATTTTTTTTATGTGTGATTATGTACGTGGTTTCTAGCTCATCCACATGGTCTAAATGTTGATAGAGCAATTCAGGCAACAAATGCTCTTGATAAGTATAGAAAACACCAAAACAATGGCTTAATTTGTCAAGTTTATTATATTAATTTATTTTGTATTTTTTTCAATTTTCTTTAAAACATTGATTGAAATTTAATTGTGGGTTCAGTTAGGGTTAGGGTTGTGGTGCCCACAACATTCTAAGTTTGATTAAGATGAGCTTTTATAATGTTGCAAGAATTGGTTCTGCTCAACCTGCCACTTTCCTTCAAAATTCAAATCTGCAAAATACACATTTGTTTTACTAAAGGGGCAGGCTACTTAGCTTATCTGTTGTTAATCTGCTTCCTCAGGTTTGGAGGTTTAACAAATTGCCTGAAACACAATCATCTCAAACAAATTGTAGCACTCAAAATGCTCCTGTGTGTGTGACTCTTGATTAGAGTGTGGATATGAATGACCGTCCGTGTCCAGTTGTTGCAGGATCTAAATAAATCCAACTTATCAACCGAATAACATCCATAAATCAAAACCAACATTGAGCATTTTTACGAAACAAATTCAGGTATGCCTATTAAAGCTACTAAAACAGTCACTAAATGAAAGCTGGCAATGTGTGCATTAAACACTTTATTGTCAGATCTACATATATAGGGGCATTTAATAAAATACATGACAAAAATATAAAAAATTATGAAGCAGCCTAAAAAATCGACACAACTTTTAAAAGTCTGTGCTGGATTGAAAATCTCAGAGGTTGTCTCATGAGCCTTCCCTCGTACAATGTAGAGATACTACTGGTCAAAAGCTTTAGCAGTGTTGTAAGAAACTGTGTTACTACACCCTCTTATGCATTATTTAGGCAGTATTGTACTGCAGGAAGTAGTATATTACTATCATAATGGTAAGAAAAAGTAAATAACTAAGGCAGACAAACAGACTATTACAACCCTTAAAAGTGATCTTTCCTTTTGAGCAATCACATAGAAAGGTGTCAATTAGTACAGTTTCTACACAATTGTGCTGGATTAAGAGACGCTGGCTTGCACAGAGAGAGTGGCACCTTGAACCCAAAATGGCTACCACAGCATTTGAGGTGTTCTTAAGCTTTTGACTGGAAGCGTTCACCCGTGGACCAAACTAGACCAAGAAATCCATGCTTCCCACGTTATAGTTCCAGACCCAAATCTATTCTCGACCTATAACCTTTTACTCAAACCCAGTCTCATGCGGTAACACCTAAACCAGGATTGCCCAACCCTGTTCCTGGAGATCTACTGTCCTGTAGGTTTTTTACTCTCCTGTAGGTTGGGCAGTCCTGACCTGGGGCCTCATTTATAAACGTCGCGTACGCACAAAAGAAGGCGTACGCCGCTCTCTACGCAATAGTTGGTATTTATAAAAAGCAAACTTGACGGTAAAATGTGCGGTCCTTCACGCAAGCTCTGACCCAGGCGTACGCACAAAAACGGGTGAAATGAGAAATGGCGACACCGTCGGCAGTTGGAAAAAACACGTGAAAGTGTGTGAAACTGAAGACCGTTG
>JACXGJ010000519.1:0-120590 GCA_016801105.1 Esox niger | reverse complement strand
CATGCTCATCTGCCAATTATATCATGCACACCTGTCACTTTATATCATGCTCATCTGCCAATTATATCATGCACACCTGTCATTTTATACCATGCTCATCTGCCAATTATATCATGCACACCTGTCACTTTTACATTGCCCTACGGTTGTACAGTTGTGTAGTTATTATTACCAATGTGTGTTTTTTATATAGTGTTATTATTCATTGTTTGTGTTGTTCTTATTATAATTACTTATTTATTTACTTATAGCTGCACTGCCGAGAGTAGGAAAATAAAGCATTTCATTGCCATAACTTGTTATTGCAAATGATAAATAAACCTGTTGATCTTGAACTTGAAGGGAATGCACCCAAAACCCTTAGGTGTAGGGACGCCCCGTGCAAACACAGGCCAGATCAATTGCCTAAACCAACTAGTGAGACAGACTTTTCTTTGACAAGGTCACAAACAATGCAACATCTCCTCTCTCATGCCATAGGGAAAAGGAGAGAACGCCCACAGCACCATCTTCATGGAACAAAACGACGGTTTGATCACTTTAGACAGGAAACCATTGATGGCGAGACAGCCAGGCAGCGTTGACAGTGCACACAGAACACTGACCAGAATACCGACTTTAGAGCAAAAATCAGTGCCATTTTCAGAGACAGCATCCTCAGTTTGATCTGATCTGCAGTGAGGGAAAAAGTATTTGATCCCTTAATAATTATGTACGTTTGCCCACGGACAAAGAAATGATCAGTCTATAATTTGAATGGTAGTTTTATTTGAACAGTGAGAGACAGAATAACAACAAAAATATCGAGAAAAATGCATGTCAAAATTTTATATATTGATTCGCATTTTAGTGAGTGAAGATTTCTGGCTCCCTTAAAGGGAGTGCTCCTAATCTCAGCTTGTATACCTGTATAAAAGACACATGTCCACAGAAGCAATCAATCAATCAGATTCCAAAATATCCACAATGGCCTAGACCAAAGAGCTGTCCAAGGATGTCAGGGACAAGATCGTAGACCTACACATGGCTGGAATGTGCTACAAGACCATCGCCAAGCAGCTTGGTGTGGTGACAACAGAGGGTGCGATTGTTTGCAAATGGAAAAAACACAAAACAAGTGTCAATCTCCCTCGGTTTGGGGCTCCATGCAAGATCTCACCTCGTGGAGTTGCAATGATCATGAGATCGATGAGGAGTCAGCCCAAAACTACATGGGAGGATCTTGTCAATGATCTCAAGGCAGCTGGGACAATAATCACCAAGAAAACTATTGGTATAAACACTAAACCGTGAAGGACTGTAATCGTGCGGAGACCGCAAGGTCCCCCTGCTCAAGAAAGCACATGTGCGGCCCATCTGAAGCGGGACAATGAACACTGGGCCATATACTGTCAAATCTTGGGTGAGAACCTCCTCTTAGCCAGGGCATTGTAAATGGGTCCTGGATGGGTGGCTCAAGAAGAAGCACATTATGGTCCTGGAGTGACCTAGCCAGTCTCCAGACTTTAATCCTGTAGAAAATCTGGAAGTAGCTGAAGGTTCGAGTTGCCGAAACATCAGCCTCAAAACTTTAATGACAGAAAAGATCTGCAAAGAGGAGTGGGACAAAATCCCTACTGAGATGTGTGCAAACCTGGTGGCCAACTACAAGAAACGTCTGACCTCTGTGAAGTCATGTTTTGCAGAGGGGTCGAATACTTATTTCCCCTCATTAAAATGCAAATGAATTGATACAAGTGTTTTTCTGGATTGTTGTTGTTATTTAGATTTCGGACGTCAAAGTCTGAATTTAGGTGTGAAGTTACTCATCAGTCCTCTCCCTTTACCTGGCACATTGTCCTGTTGTTGTCCACATCCGTATTGACCCAAAAGCCTCTCTGCCTTGATCTTGATGCTTTAGAAACTCAGAAGGTTCCAATGGGAAAGGTTGAAGGAGGTTTTACACATGATTGTTCCCAATTAATTTCCATTCATTGAGCTAGAGGTCCACCACACAGTCCTTACAGGAGGAAGGAGAATACAAAACATTGCATTAGTTTACCTATTCTCCTGGTCCCTAATATAAAGGCTACTGACAAACAAAAATGTGTCATTAGGTGTCCCACATTTTGGTGTGTCCACTGTGCTGTACCTCCCTATGACCCCAAAGTACCAAAGTAAAGTGTCCCTGTTCCTATGAGTCAGTCCAGACCTCTCTTTCAGAGTTCAGCTCCTAGCTGATGTCAATGGCCCAGCCTTGGACTCTGTTGTATATGGCATAGTCTGTCACCCACCTCCCCTTGGCGGTGGTGTATCTGGAACCATCAGTGCCCAATACTCTTACTCTGAACCTAAGGCAGTCTCTCATCAATTGGACAAAGTGTATCAGTGATTCAGGACTCCTACATTATGATAAACAGATGGAATCTACACAAATGTAGAATTCCAACTACAGCAGAGAGTTGTGTATTAGCTAACTCCATTAAACCCCAACCTTGTTTCAGTTCTTTCTTAAACGTATGTCTTCCTCTCCCGCTTTCTTCTTTTTTTTACTTGGAGAGGAAAACAAAAAAATTAAACAATTGAAATTTAACTCATTTAATATAATGATCCTTATTTTATCACTCTAGATGTGTAATGCGAAAAGTTATCCATGCAAAATAGGTTAACCCCATTAAAACAAATTAAAATCATGAATTTAACATCTGACTTCTATAAGATAGGTTCCAAACCAAATCAACAACAATATTAGAAACTACTAAATGAGTCACCTTCTCATGCTTTATATACTATCATATCACCCAAACAGATACCACAAATTCCTCACAAGTGCTTCAGTTTATCATAGACCTGTAACTCCTACTCCACTTCATTCTTCTATATATTAGTTAATGAAGTTCTTCTCCCCCTTTTTCATCCTATCAAACTTATGTCATGTGGACACCCATCTGTCGACACTGAGGGGAGAAATACATTTTTACTACAACTCCAAGATCTAAGTATGCTTTATGCCATGTAGCCGAATTATCTAACCTAAAAGCATTTGTGAGGACGTTGGGTTTAAGATTGGGTCTGCATGTCTAAATTTGTAAACACATTCAGAAAACCTTTCCTAATTGGTTTAACCTATGTTTAAAATGCAGCATATTTGATAATAGTATAAGTCAAATAAAATCAAAACATCCAGCTTACTGTCAATATAGCCTACCATAACCATGTTCTAAATTGGGAACAACCGTTTTACAAATGTCATCATGAATGTAGCACACATTATCTTTCTTTTTATCATTGATGTCATTAACTTGTAAATCACAAACATCCAGACATACAGAACAAATAGCACAAATAAACAGGTTTGCAGTTAGTTGTTCGTTTTGTTAAGCAGGAAGTTTGCAACATTTGGACATAACAAACACAACATTTAAACATACATACATAAAGACAATACATTTAACATTGGCCAGTTTATTCTATAACTTAAAGCTAGTCTTGGTCATGTTTCATAATTTAGATGAGCAATTTAGAAATGACCAGTCTTGCAATTTCATGTGCACAGAGTTCTCCAAATGGATTGGGAAAGCAACCCCAGACAACAGTTCTCTCAAATAGTGCACTTTTTCCTTCAGACTAAAATCTTAATTTATAACTGTCACACATTTAGCTATTAGCAAAAGGTGAAATCTTAGCAAGTTAAAACTATAAACAATTTTGTGGCTCCTGCCTTTAATCTATTTGAATATTATATAGTACCAGAACGGGAATGAACCTTAACCAGTGCAGATCTATTAATAAACATATAGATATATTCAGTTAATTTGTATTGCCTGTATTATTACATAATTTTGGTCAGTGCCTAGTGCTTGGCATAGATTTTTCTTAATTTCTTTTAACTATGTCCCTTAATAAGATATGAAGAATTTCTTGTACACCAAACCTTGGCATGACCTCTCACATTAAACATTTCAGAACAGACTTTGCATCATTGTTTCTTGTTGGAAAAGCTTCCACCCAACTTGGGAAACTTTATTATCACTAAGCAATAACATTTTCTTCTGTAATTTCAATAAAATCTATTTGTAAATGTTCTAACGGACAATGTGGTGGGGGTGTTCTGCCCTGTTTTAAAGGACCTGTTTTATGTATGTTGCATACCTAAGATTTGGCATTCCCTACAGATGATTTTATATGCTTTTCGAAGTCTTGGAGCAAACCAAAGTCTGCCTATATTAGCTATAATTCCCCTTTTCCCGTATGGCACACTATGAGCCACTCGGGAAAAAGACTGGGCAGAAGTGAGACTGGTGCAACAGGGTTACCGAAAAGGTGTCTAAAGATCCCGTCGTTAGCAGTTGCACAGTCAGCTGTCACCCAGGTTTGTTAGTCAACCTCGGCGATAGACGTCTGCAGGTCACGGACATGGTCAACAGTGTAACCTGGACACAGATTGACATGTTTAGAAGTAGAATTAGTTACAGCAGCAATAAGAGGCATCCTTCGCCACTTTGTCTGCCATGTGACTTACCTACGGACAACCTGTCGTTATCACCTATATGCACGGGGCATTTCATAATAGCAAGATATAAGCTTCAAGCAAGTAATAGCTTCTATAAAGTCTCTGTAGAGTCATGTGTACCAGGAGAGTTAAGTGTATGGACCTGGTACCACTTCTACCATATTAAATGTTTTGTTCAATTAAATGGCCTAGACAAGAGAACTAGTGACAAAGGCCGTAGAGGCTTGGGCTAGTTGTGATAACGTTAGCTAAGTATGTTTTATCTTATTATTCTGTCAAATAAAATGTCAAGTAATAATAGTAAAATAAGTTTATTATCAATAATACTCAAAATAAATTATAAGTCTCAAATAATGTAACTTAATAAAAAGGTCTAGATCTCTAAAATAAAATTACCTAATAACCACAAATAACTTAAAATAGGAAAAATATAAGTGTCCAAGTAATAAATCACCAGCATACTTGTCATATAATTTGCTATGGCTGCATCAGTGCTTGAAATGTCTAAGGAAAAGTTCAATTTACTCCAATTACAACAATCTTAGGTATCTGCCTGTTGCTACGGTTTTCTAACAAAACACAGGTAAGAGAAATAAAACACAAATACAGAGGTGTATTTGCAGCGGTTTCGCACATGGATTTCCCCATGACTGTTATGTAAGTTCTTTCCATCTTCCAAAACTACACACCCAACCCTAAGCCTCACTGTATTGAGCACACACATTTTTCTCAGTCACTCAAACACCCATTCAATGCCAGCTATTCACACTTCTGTTAACAGTGTCAAGATTATTAGCCCCTCATCTAAAGCTCTTGGATATCCTCACCTAAAGCATCTTGGATATAACAGATTTGAATTATTTAAATGTTCCCTAATATAGGACCAGCCTTGGCTTGGCACATAGGGGTTTGTCAACCACCACTACTACAACACACCAAGGGGCGTAATGTGACCCAAAAGGGTTTGCGTCACATCTATCTTATCACACGCATTAGTTGATAGCCGGTCAGTTCCCTCACATATAAGTTATTGGGTGTCTCAAATTAGTTATTCCCTCACATACAACAGAATCTTGGGAACCTCAAATTTGCTATTCTAAATTTATATTTTAGGAGTCTCTTCTTCATTATCAAATATTCAGTTAGAGTCCAATCAACTCATTTTTTGTTCTTTAACTTCTTATCGAAGGATTTTCTATACATTTCTTTTAGTACAATACAATATTATAACCATGAAACAACAATAAAAAAATGTACCATCCATAATCAACCGTTAATTTGCTTGAATAAATTCAAAACAGACTGATATGAACTTATTGCGAATTGTCATTAGCATAACAGTTAATAATTATAAAAAGTCATTTTTGGGGCATATACGGGAACAAGCATCATGACAAAAAGATTACAAGTACAGAGAATGGCACAGACTGGTGTCATGACAGTTGTTCTGATCATGGCATTTCAGGTTCAAACTTATATTCTCTTCCAACAGTACATGTGACAACATCAGCACTTGCAAATATGTACATACAAATAATTTTTGTTGCCATGATGTAGCCTAGAGAATGCAAGGTTGCATACTGACATCGATCCAGGAGTCATAGGCAATCATAGAATGTCGGTTGCCCAGTCAACTTGGTGAAAGCTCACACACAACAGCAGGGGCATGTTACTGTTGGTGGTTTTGCTAACTCAGCTCTCCCCGTAAGGAATAGTGTCCTGTTCACCTCTATAATACAAGGAACAGGAGCCCCACTGCTGCTATTATGACGTACTCCCAAAAGGGAGACTTCTAGTGGTATCTGCTAGGCCCAAGGACTAGTCTACCACACATAGATGGAGACTAGGAGCATCAGCCAACATTCTATTCATTACTGCCCCCTGAACACAGATAGAGACATCATGTGTTGTTGAAGGGGAGAGACAAGTTGTTGAGAATACATAATGTTTCAATACGGAGGCCTTCTAACAGAACATTTTGAAAATAAGGATTTAATAATAAATACATTTTCTACAAAGGCACCACTCATTGTCTTGGGGTCCACCCTGAGAATGTGGAGAGCCCTCAGCAACTGAAGGGGCACCTAAGCCCATTCGAAAATCTGCAACAGATGGAGAGACAGAAACCTGACACCGCCCTATATGTTGACGTACGTAATCGCCACATGATTGTCCAACCACACCAACACGTCCTGACCCTATAAGGTCAGTGCGAAGTGCAGCAGCTCACACCTGATCATGTCTATCTCTAACCAGTTAATGTGCACTCCGACAGAGACCACAATCTACTCACTGAGTACAACTGGCACGTTCCACCCCAGCCTGTCAGGGACAAATCCGTAAAGACTGTGAAGTGGACAGACACACTGCCCATGGGAACACCATGCAACATATTACATGGGTTGCTCCTGTACCTGAGGACCACTCCGAGAGAGCTCAGGAACACAACCAATCATTGCCGATGATGCACATGGTCCAGTCAGCAATGAGGAAACCAGATCTGTAAGCCCCGAATGTGTAACAGCTCAAACAGAACCACCGTGTGGGCTAACAACATTAAGCCTGGTAGCGACATGACAGAGTGCACCGATACCGTGCGTAACAGCAGACATGCTCAAGGACCTGCAGAATCACCTCTCTCAGTGCATTCAAAATGCCCACCCTCATCAACGCCATGGCAAACTGGAGATCAAGAAACACCACCATTGTCCAGGCTTAGGTGCGCTCTTCTTCCCAATCATGGCGAAAACCAAACGAGTGAGCTAAGTCAGCAAGATGAACGTGTGAACACAGGCCTGTTCCATCAAGTGCGTTGTCCAAGTAAGCCAAAATCCTGACCCACTGACACCTCAGATCCAAATTTGGCCTCATAACCCTGTCTTTTTGGGCACAAGGAAGTAAGGGGAGTAAATCCCCTTCTCCCTCTGTTTCAACAGGACCAGAGTCAGCGCCTCCTTTTCTAAGAGGTCCGCTATCTCCCCCTGGAGAGCAGCGACCACTGGAGACGCCATTACCGTCTCCACTATTCCTGAGAAGGGTGGAGGCAGGCAACAAAACAGCACTGCATAAAACTTTTTCAGTGTTATGTCTAACCAGGCCGGCAGCATGCACTGACAAAGCCATATATATAGTCTATTCCTTTGACAGATGTGAAAGTTTCAGTTGCATTGTGGGATTTTTAACGTGCTGTACGCTGCTTGCCGTTTCCTACCTGGCAAACTGCCAAACTTTTTCAAAAGAATGAGCCAGCGATCGTACACTGTTCACCGGGGGGAAGAGCCACCGACGTAGCTTCAAATCTGGGGATGGTGGTAGCTAAGTCGAAAACTGGCAAATATAAAGAATACAGAGATAAGGAAGCGCTAACAATAGCAACCTTATTATGATAAAACCTTCCTCCACCTCGGTCACAAATGAAAATGACAGTATTACCTCACATCTCAAAATACTCCTAAATGTTAGATCCCTTGCTTCAAAGGCAATTGCTGTAAATGAACTGATCTCTGATCATAAACTAGATTGGCTTGTATGAAACCTGGCTAAAGCCTGATGAATTTACTGCCCTAAATGAGGCCTCTCCTCCTGGTTATACAAGTGATCATATCCCCCGGGCATCCCGAAAAGAAAGGGGTGTTGCTAATATCTATGACAGCAAATTTACTCTTAAACACATCACTGGTTTTAATTCTTTAGTTTTACTCATGAAAGTTTACAAGGCTGATAAACAGTTTTGCATAACTATTATTTCAGGCCACATTTACAATGTTCCTCAATGAGTTTCCAGAATTCTTGTCTAACTTTGTAGTCATGGCATATGGTATTCAAATTTTGGGGCGATTTCAATATTTATATGGAAAAGTCAGACGACCCTCTTCAAAGGCCTTTGAGGCCATAATTAACTCAATGGGTTTTATCCAACATGTATCAGGTCCAACACACAGCCACAATCATACCTTAGATTTAGTCCTGTCATGAGAAATAGATATTGTAGACCTAATAATTTCCCTCCAGAATCCTGGAATATCGGATCATTGTCTTATTACATTTACCGTTAAAACAAGGAATCCATTTGCTCCACATACAATGAGTTTCAAAAGCCGTACTATAAATTCTCAGACTACAAATAGATATCTTGATATTCTTCCAAGCTGCCTCATCAGTGACAAAGTACATAAATCCGCAAATGATCTAATCAAGGATCTAAACTCAACATTGCAAAATACTTTAGATATGGTTGCACCGCTAAAAACAAAATAAATACACAAGAAACTTGCTCCCTGGTACACATACAATACTAGAGCACTCAAGCAAGCTTCCAGAATTTCTCTTTGATACAGTTGCAAAGTTAACAAAAAAGCAACGCTCAACAAGTGAAATGGGTCTTCACCTTAGGTGTAACGAATACATGAACTTCTTTGATGAAAAGATCCATCACCATTAGAAAACAAATAACTGACTCCTCCTTAAATAATTATAGTCCCCAAAATCTCTGTTGTCATGAGAATGTGCAGAACCTCCCTGACCAGGTATCAAGGGGGACACTGGAACTTTTTGATCCCGTATTGCTCGACACATTCACAAAATTCGTAATGAGTTTTAAACTCACAAACTGTCAGCTAGATCTGATTCCAACAAAATAACTTAAGGAGCTATTTCCGGTGCCAGGTCAGCCAATATGGAACATAATAAATTGCTTCCTTTCTTCCAAATCTTTTCCAAACTCACAAATTCTTTTGAAAATATAGCCTCTTCTAAAAAAAATAATGAATCTGGATCCAGACATATTAAACAACTATAGGCCAATATCAAACCTCCCATTCCTCTAAAAAATCTTGTGTTTCCCAACAAGTGCATGGCTTCCTGAAGACAATGTCACAGAGCGAGAGGGAGTCCAAGGAGATGGAGGCAAGCGCAGGGGTGCAGGGAAAAACTTTTAATATATAAAGGGTAAAATAATACAGAGTGCCGTGCACTACAAAACAGAACAAGATGAAAACTAGGAATAAAGGTAAACCTCAAAACAGCGAACATGGACCATGAGACAGCAAATAATGACCGACCCAGGACAGGGAGAAAATGGCCAAACTAAATACACAGACTAACAAGGAGAAAAGAAACAGGTGGGGGCAAAACACAGGTGAAAGGAATAAACTGATTAACTGAAACAATAACAGGAAAGACCAAACAAGGACATGACAAATCATAGACATACAGAAAACATGGAACGTGAGCAGGCTGGGACCGTTACAGTACCCTCCCCAAAGGCACGGACACCCGGAAGCACCAAACCAAAAAAGGGGAGGGTGGGCATGACACCAAGGCGGAGGCTCCGCTGCACGACTGGGACCGGGAACAGGACTAGGTGGAGGCCTCGCTGTGGTGCACCGATCAGGGGCTGGAGTAGGGCGAGGACCAGGGAGAGCAGGACCAGGAACAGGGCTGGGCGGAGGGTCAGGAGCAGGGGAGCCTGCGGGGGGTCAGAAGCAGGGGGAGCCGGCGGGGGGTCAGGAGCAGGGGGAGCCACCGGGGGGGTCAGGAGCAAGGGGAGCCGGCCGCGGAGCAGGGACAGGGGCGGAAAGCAACGGAGCAGGGACAGGGGCAGCTGCGGAAAGCCGCGGAGCAGGCACAGGGGCAGGCTGGGACCGCAGGCTGGGATCGTTACAGACAAAGGTTCTGCATCCGTCCTGTTGCATCTTGATATTAGTGTTGCTTTTGACACTATTGATCACTCCCTTCTCTTACAGAGATTGGAAACCCATATTGGGCTATGTGGGAATGTTCTAGCCTGGTTTAAATCGTATTTATCTGAAAGATATTAGTTAATATGTGCGGATGGTATATCCTCGGACAAAACAAAGGTATGTTATGGTGTTCCTCAGTGCTCAGTTCTGGGCCCATTATTGTCCTCACTATATATGCTGGCTATATATGATGTAATCCGGAATCACAATGTACATTTTCACTGTTATGCTGATGACACACAGTTATATATTTCGATGAAGCATGGAGAAGCCCCAAAATTAGATAATTTGGAAGCATGTGTTTCAGATATTAGGAAGTGGATAACAGAGAACTACTAGCTTTTAAACTCAAAGAAAAATTAAATGCTTGTTTTAGGACCCAAGAAACAAAGTTTTGTTGGAGGATCTCATTGTGAACCTTGACGTCTGCATAGTCGTATTCCAAACTGTGAGAAATCTCTGAGTTACCCTTGACCCTGACCTCTCCTCTGATGAACATGTAAAAAGATCAATAGTTGCTCATTTTCATCTTCAAAACATTCAAAAACGGAAGCAGAAAAACTAATCCATGCTTTTGTTACTTCAAGATAATATTACTGCAATTCTCTTTTTTCTGGATACACTTCAATTGGTGCTGCACACGGCTGCTAGGATCCTAACTAGAACAAAAAAATGTGAACACATTACTCCAGTACTAGCCTCTTTACACTGGCTGCCTGATAGGATTAGGGCCGGTTTTAAGATTTTCTATTTTTCTAGCTGAAACTTAGATCAAAAGATGCAGGCCTTTAAATTGTACCTAAAAGTTCTAAACAAACAGCTGGAGGCTAGAAATGCAAACTCAGTATAAACCTTCAAGTATCTACTCAAGACTGATCTCTTCAGCCTGGTCTATGAATAAGTGTAGTCTAGCCCAGGGGCGTGAAGGTGACCAGAAAGGCCTGATACTGTCCACCCTTGCTGTCTTGCCAGGTGGGCTCTCATTGTATTAGGATGCCCTCCCTACTATGCCATTCGGGGGCGGAGTAACTGGCTTGTTGTTGTCTCTCTGTTGTGCAGTTGAGCTGTACACTGCTGCCACTCGGCCCTCATTGTCTCTACGGATGCGTATGATCAAACCCGTGTGATTAGAATGTATCTTTAGAAGGCATCTTTCGAACCGCTTGTTAGGAGTGATGTAACAATCACTGGTCAGGACACACTCACATTTATCTCAGTGTTTATTACTCATTTTGTCAACGTTAGATGCTCAGTTAATTGTGCATTTTAGCAAGTGTTCCAATCAGGATCTGAACGTTTACTTTCGCAGCAACACCAACGATCATATTTTAGTAAAATAAACATATTTGCCTTCATTGCACATTTAGAATTGCCATTTGTACTGCATTAGCCTGCATTGCACATGTATACATCCCACTTGTAACGAATATACTACTTGTAAAGTTTCTGCCCTCTTCTGTTTGCACTGCTGTTTAGACGCTTACTGCATTTCTTAGTACTGTACTTGTTCAGTGACAAATATTAATCTAAAAAATGAACTCATAATATGCCTCACACAAAAACGATATGAAGACCATAACGCAAATCAACAAATACTGTATACTGTTCAAGCAATTATACACTACTCACCATTGTGTCGGAAATCCATAGTCACGAAAGCATAGCCAGGTCCGGAAGGTGTTCAGCAAATTCTCGGGTCCTAAATAATCTTAAAAATGACGTAAATTGACAGATCATAATGATAATATACCCAATCTAGCTAACGTCAATGCATCGGCTAAGTACCAACACCAACCGAAACATTTTTTAGAAAAACATTTTCACTGCATATTGCACTGGGGTATGCTAAATGATTCTTACATGATGATTCTTAAATGATGCTTACATGATTGCCATGCTTTGCAAATAATGTGCTTTTGGCCATGACAGTAGTACGTTAGTTGCTGCATGCAAAGAAATACGTTGGCTAATGAACCTTCAGCTCCCTCCACAGATTTGTTAATGGATTAAGGTCTGGAGGCTGACTAGGCCATTCTAGGACCTTAAAGTGCTTCTTCTTGAGCCACTCCTTTGTCGCTTTGGCCATGTGTTTTGGTTCATTGTCATGCTGGAATACCCACCCACAACCCATTTTCAATGCCCTGGTTGTGGGGGAGGAGGTTCTCACCCAGGATTGGACAGTACATGGCCCCGTCCATCATTTCTTTGATGCAGTAAAGTTGTCATGTCCCCTTAGCAGAAAAACACCCCCAAAGAATAAGATTTCCACATCCATGTTTGACAGTGGTGGTGGTGTTCTTGGGGTCATAGGCAGCATTCCTCCTCAAAACACGGTGAGTTGATGCCAAAGAGCTCCATTTTGGTCTCATGTGACCCCAACACTTTCACCCAGTTCTCCTCTGAATCATTCAGATGTTCATTGGCAAACTTCAGACAGGCCTGTACATGTGCCTTCTTGAGCAGGGGTACCTTGCGGGTGCTGCAGGATTTCTGTCCTTCATGGCGTAATGTGTTACCAATTGTTTTCTTGGTGACTATGGTCCCAGCTGCCTTGAGATCATTGATAAGATCCTCACGTGTAGTTCTGGGATGATTCCTCACTATCCTCATGATCATTGCAACACCACAAGGTGAGATCTTGCATTGAGCCCCAGACCGAGCGAGATTGACAGTCCTTTTGTGTTTCTTCCATTTGCTAATAATCGCACCAACTGTTGTAACCTCACCAATCTGCTTGGCGATGCTCTTGTAGCCCATTCCAGCCTTGTGTAGGTCTACAATCTTGTCCCTGACATCCTTGGACAGCTCTTTGATCTTGGCCATTGTGGAGAGATTGAAATCTGATTGATTGATTGATGGATTGTTTCTGTGGACAGCTGTCTTTTATACAGGAAACAAATTGAGATTAGGAGCACTCCCTTTAAGAGTGTGCTCCTAATCTAATTTAGTAAACTGTACAAAATGCACCTGTCCACAGACACAATCAATCAATCAGATTCCCTCATTAAAATGCAAAAAGGACATTTGTTTTTGTAAATTTTTTGTTTGTTTTTCTGTCTATCACTGTTCAATTAAATCTACCAATAAAAGTGTAGACTGATAATTTCTTTATCGGTGGGCAAATGTACAAAATCAGCAGGGGATCAAATACGTTTTTCCTTCACTGTAGCTTCACGTTCAATTTTTAAGTCTTTAGCAATTAATTTGCGTCTTCTCATCTCCGTGCATTTTTTGCACCCTAGTTGACTATTGGCAACAAAACATTTTATTGCCTGGTGGCCACGCATTTATAGTTTAGTCTATTTCAAAAGTGTTACATCCGTCTGAAAGGCATTTTACGATATTTGACTTTTTGGTGTCAGTTAAATCTCTTTTTGGCTCATTTTACCTGTGGTCATGAAGCTGCCTAATAATTATGCACATGTTTATATAAGGTATAATTCACTTTCACCACACCCTGCCTCATTACACATATGCTTATCACCTGAAAATGATTAAATCCTATGAGCATTGAGGTTTATATGGTTTTGGGTTGGAACATGGGCATAGAAATATTGATATGATCAGAATACTCACTTGCCAAATAATTGTGCATGCAGTGTAACACTAGGGTTTCTCCTACCTGAGAACCCCTAAAAATAATGATAATGTCAATAACAATGGGTTTCCTCCTACCACAGGAACACTAAGATTTGCGACTTGATCTGAGCTGGGGAATTTGGGACTAAGGATATATTGGATTACCAATGCGGGGCTAGTGGGGTAGCTCCGACTTTCCAAGTTGGAATTCCATCTGGAAACTCAAAAATTTCGACCTCAGAGGAATCCAAATGTAACGCGACATTGCCCATTATTACTTGGGACTTGACTTGAGACTTGTATAGGACTTGCTAAAATGTGACTTAATCCCATGTCTTTAAAACCCTCCAAAACGTTTTCTGTGTATCGCTAAATGGGTGCATTTGACAGGCCTTCCATTGCGTTCTCGTCCTTTTGGGAAATGTGGGAAATGTGCGTTCAAATAGTAATCTAATTGTAATTTTTATCAAACCAAAAATATTTTGAAACAACAGTACAATTAATCATGTATTAAACACTACAAAGCGGTTGCTCATGTCATGTCCTCATATTGCTTGTACCGCCATGAACATAAAAAACATTACATCAACTAGAGTCATACGAATCATTTTCATTGGAAAATTTCTAGATAAGATATCGTGACCGCATAGAATTCTGAACACTTGAACACACCAAGCTGTTTTCCATACCGGTCACTGTGATGCCTGTATAGCATGCTGGCAACTTTAGAGATTCCGTAGCAACAATTACACTTCTGGTTTAAGGATTTTGCCTTCAAACTAAACGTCTGTGGTAAAATGCGATATTAATAATATTAAATGAATCTATTATACCACTTTGCTTAGTGTATATTGTAAAAGTGTATTGTAGGAAATGTTCAAGAGACTCTACAGAGTGATTATATGCAAAAAATCAAGGGACACTGCGTATTCGACAATTGTTGCTGGAATTTTACGTCCATACCATTGGCCACAATGTAACTCAATGGATATGAAATGCATATTGATTCATACAGAAAAAAACTATTCTATACGCCACAGTGAATGACATTTTCAGGAGAGTGGCAAGAATCATTATATGCAAAAAAAATCAAGGGGCACGGTGTGTTTGCATTGTGACCCTCTGAAAATACTCCCGTATTATAACTATCTGCTTTTTTTAATCTGTGTGCACAGCTATAGCAGCATTATATTCGTGAGAGCGCTCTGAAAAGTAGTCTTGTAAATTCTGAATCGAAAGACTCTATTGAGATTTGAATGCTGCTACACTTAAAGGGTCCGTGTACGTGAGTATAATTCCTTGAAATGAAAGAACGGAATATAAAGCATATTTCTTCTGTCTCCAAGGAATTATACTCACGTACATGGACACCTATGTTTCAGTGTGAATTTCTCCAAATGCTACAGTAAAAGTGCTCAATATTTGGTGGACATAGAGCAGACATTCCTCAACATAAATCAAGTGGATTTGTTTATTAATTATAGGAATTAGGAGTTTAATTTAGCTGTAGGTGTAATAGCATTCAATTCTCCATAGAGATTAATTATCTCTCAGGATCTAAAGTGGGAGCCCTACACAGAGGAGGCCCAGCAGAGGATGTACTTCCTGCGCCAGCTTAAGAAGCTTAACCTGTCCAAGGATCTCCTGATCCACTTTTACACAGCCATCATCCAGTCTGTTCTCTGCACATCCATCACTGTTTGGGTTGGATCTGCCATGAAACTGGAAAGGAACAGACTACAACAGACAGTCAGATCTGCAGGAAAGATCATTGGTGCCAACCTGCCCTCCATCCAAGACTTATACAAAACCAGAGTCAGTAAAGGGGAGGAAACATCACTTCAGATCCATCACACTCTGGATACAACCTGTTCCAGCCTCTCCACTCTGGTAGGTGCTACAGAGCACTGTATGCCAAAACGAACTGAACAGGAACAGTTTCTATCCACAGGCCATCACTCTGATGGACAGTCTACTTCAGTCACTTAGTGCCAGGCACAATCCCTGTATAACCACCCAGTAACCCTTATGCTAACATCCACCTGTCTACTACTTATTTATTTTGTATTTATTTGTCAACCTGTAATCCAGTGTTGTTCATACTCTATATATACTGTATATATCATATCCACCTTCCTCATGTACATTACACCTGTTTCAGCATTGTTTGCACTCTGCTATATATATAGATCACATCCACTGTTATTATGTAAATAATAATAGCTGTACAATAATATTTATTTCCAGCACCCTTTATACCCTGCTCATTGCACTACTGTCTCACCAGTCTTACAATGTTGTTGTTGGGTTTATTTTGTGTATTTATGTGTACTGTATTTTGCAGTCGGTGACTCTTGAGTCTGTATAACCCAGATTCAAATTGATCGTGTGTGTACAAATACCTGGCGAATAAAGCTGATTCGTATTAATTCTTTGTTAATATCTTTAAAACCTATTCTTACTTATTCAAATTTTCACACTTTTGATTACAATTAATTTTGAAAACATAAATATCTAAACGAATGAACAAGACGTGTCGCAAAACGTATTTACTGCAACTCAAAGTGATTTTCAGCGTGATCCCCGACTTATAATAGTTGGCTATATCCGCCCACAACATTTTTAAGAGCGGATAGTTTGACTGCATTTTCAAGACTAGGTTAGGTTGACAGCAGTTTCCGACTGCATGGAAGGTCGTTTTTCTTACTTATAGACTTCTCTATTGTATAGCCCTTAAATGTGATACAGTTCCGACATGTCCGAAGAAGAGACTGATTATGAAGGAGACCTAAATAGTTTACCTGATGATTCCAACTTTGTTAAACCTTATTTACTAGAACTGAGAAAAAGGGCACAGAAAGATATAATCGAACCGTACGACAGCTTGAATTGGTCGGACAGTTTTCTTCTAAAGTTTCTGCGAGCCAGAGACTTCGACGTGGAGCAATCACTGAAGGTTGGTATCCCTTTGGTTAACGGTATTCAAATAAAAATCGGACGGTTGTTTTCGTTTAATTTTCCAGTTCTTTAGAACTAAGAAATTTGGGGCCATGCCTACTGTACTGGACTAACGAAACAACAATTTGAGTTTGCAGCAACATTTCTTCTCTAACTAAGGGGCCGTCTTTAAAGTAATCCTAACAAATTGTTTTAAGATTTTGGCAATTTCTAGAGTTAAATACGTAAGTTACATTGACCGCCCTTGCTTATTGTGCGTATACTACCATTCAAAAGTTTAGGGTCACATAAAATGTCCTTGTTTTCCATAAAAACATACATGGAATTAGCTTGAATATGAAATTCCATAAAAATGCATAGGAAATATAGTCACTGACAACGTTAGAAAAAAAAACTTGTAACTGAAATAATACTTTTGTTCTTTCAACTTTGATTTTGTCAAATAATCCATCATTTGCAGCAAATACAGCTTTTCAGGTCTTTGGTATTCTAGCTGTCAATTTGTTGAGTTAATCTGAAGAGATTCCACCCCATCCTTCCTGAAGCACCTCCAGCAATTTGGATGGGCTTGATGGGCGCTTACATAACATACGGTCATGCTGCTCCCCCAATAGTTCATTTGGGTGCTCTCCACTCTATTATAGATTATAAGCTGACTGCTTCTTCACTAAATAGTTATTGTGTAGTTTGAAGCTGTGCTTTGGGTCATTGTCCTGTTATTAGAGGAAATTGGCTCCAATCAAGCGCTGTCCACACGATATGGCATTGCAAAATGGAGCAATAGCCTTTATTCTTCAAGATGCCTTTTACCCTGTACAAATCTCCCAGTCTACCACAACAAAAGCACCAGACACCATCACATTGCCTCCACCATGTGTGACAAGCAGTGTCAACCAGTCTTGCAGCATTTTTCATTTGGTCTGCATCTCACAAATGTTCTTTGTGATCTGAACTCCTCAAACTAAAATTAATCTGTCTATAGAACATTTTTGCAATCTCCCTCCATCCAATGCCTGTGATCTTTTGCCCATCTTAATCTTTTCTTTTTATTGTCCAGTCTGAGATAGCTATGTCTTTTTCTTTGCAACTCTGCCTAAAAGGACAGCATCCCAGAGATGCCTCTTCACTGAGGACCTGTGAAACATCTGGTTCTCAAACTAGTTTCTCTAATTTGTCCTCTTGCTCTGTTCTGTACCATGACCTACCACTCCTCTTTCTATTCTGGTTAGAACCAGTTTGCGCTGTTCTGTGAAAGGAGTAGTACACATCGTTATACGAGATCTTGAGTTTCTTGGCAATTTCTTGCATGGAATAGCCTTAATTTCTCAGATCAAGAATAGAATGATTCATTTCAGAAGAGCCCGAAATCGAACCCATTTTGATTCCATCGATCCCACTATTGCTGATGCTCCAGATACACAACTAGTCTAAAGATGGCCAGTTTAGGAAACAAGGTGCCATTGGAACATAGGACTGATGGTTTCCTACTACAAAATTAATTTACAATATTAATAGTGTTTACACAAGGACATTTCAAAGTGACCACAAAATTCTAAACGGTAGAGTATGTAAGAATTGCCATTTGTCGATTTTTATAAATATTCAATATCCTTTCTTTGTACCATTATTTGGTTATGTATCAGTTAAAACTATTGTATTCATAGGACGTTTTGTCAGAAAGCTATTAATGAAGCAATTCTGAAAATCAAGATTTAAACTTAATTTACTTTAGTCAATGTTACACCTCATTAAGACAAAGGCATTGACCTTTTTTCTTTTCAAGTTGGATATTTTGGAAACCTCCAAAACCAAATATTCGCTGTTACTGCCTGGACTACACATGAATGTGTTCACAGTGAATTTGTGGCATTTACAGGTTGAACGCTTACATAGTCCACAGTAACCCCAATGCAATCTCATAGTATTCTAAACTTAGTATTCATTTGGTATTTCTATTTGTACATTTTTTAAAGGAACAAATAGGATGGTTCTGTCAGGTCCTGGCTTGGGGCCTCTAGGTACCTCTTTGCGCCTGGGTGTCACAGCCAGGGCCTGACCCTTTAGGCATCCATCTGTCTCGGTGTCGTGTCCTGCTTTGGGAGCAGAGCCTCCTCTTGCTCCAGCGTGTCGTCATATTTTGGGTGCGTAGTCTTTGCCCTCAGTTCTGGCATTCCATCCTGCTTTGGGGGCAGAGCCTCCTCCCTCCACTACGGTGCACCGTCCTGTTTCAGGGGCGGAGCCTCCTCCCTTTGCTCCGGTGCCCCATCCTGCTTTGGGTGTGGAGCCGCTTGCCTCAACTCTGGCACCCTGTCCTGCCTTGTGGGCAGAGCCTCCTGCTGCTCCAGTGCCCTGTCCTGCCTCAGGGGCCGGAGCCACCACCTGTCCTGGCACCTTGAAGGGTGGGCTACTGTCAGGAATCTCTAGGCATCTCTTTGCGCCTGGGGGTCACAGCTAGGGCCTGGCCGCTGCTGTATTTGATTGTTCCCAATTTGAGGCATCTGAAGGCCCCTCCCCTCTTTATTCAAGATTCAAACATTTTTGAGGTCCCCTCTAAAGTTAGGCCCTACAGTTGTGCTCAAAAGCTTGCTGCATACCCTTGGAGAATTGATAGTATATGTACCATTTGTAATGAAAATAGGAGTGAGCAGGCAAAACACATGTATTATGGGATTCACATTCAACTGTAGGTCATAACAGAATGGCACAATCATAAAACAAAACATGGCAATAAAGAAAATAATTAACCGACCCCTGTTCAAAAGTCTGCATACCCTTAGTTCTTAATATTGTGTATTGCCACCTTTAGCATCAATGACAGGAGCAGTATTTTGTAATAGTTGTTTATGGGGCCCCGAATTCTTGCAAGTTGTATAGCTGCTGATAAGTCTTGGCAAAATGCCTCCAGGTCATGCAAAGTCTTTGGTCGTTTTGCATGAACTGCATGTTGGAGATCTCCCCAGAGTTGCTTGATGATATTAAGGTCAGGAGACTGATGGCCACTCCAGAACTTTACACTTTTTCTGCTGTACCCACTGGAGGGTCAACTTGGCCTTGTGCTTAGGGTTATTTTTGTGCTATAAAGTCCAAGAGCGTCCCATGTGCAACCTTTTGTGAAGAAGTATTTTCTGATAACATGCTGCATTATTCTTGCCATACATTTTCACAAGATTACCTGTGCGTTTAGAACTCCCCCCCCAAAAAAACATCAGTGAGCCACCACCATGCTTCACAGTGGGAATGGTATTCTGTTTGCTATAGGCTTCGTTGACCCCTCCAAACATATCGCTTATGGTTGTGACCATAAAGCTCTATTTTGGTCTTGTCACTCCAAATTACAGTGTGCCAGAAGCTGTGTGGCATGTCAAGGTGTTGTCAGGCATATTGTAACGCAGTAAAGGCTTCTTACTGGCAACTCAACCATGCAGCTCATTTTTAAAAATTCTTCTTTGAGTTTCGGCTGAAATCTTTCTTGGTCTACCTGACCTTGGCTTGGTATCAAGAGATCCCAGAATTTTCCACTTCTTAATAAGTGATTGAACAGTACTGACTGGTATTTGCAAGGATTTTGATATCTTTTTATATCCTTTTCCATCTTTATGAAGTTGTATTACCTTGTTACGCAGGTCTTTTGATAGTTATTTTCTGATGTCCATTGCTAAGTATCTATCCTGCTCAGTGCATCCATGTGAGAGCTAACAAACTCATTGACTATACACAGACACTAATTGCAATTTTTAAAAGCCACAGATGTGGGAAATCCACCTTAAATTGCCATTTTAACCAGTGTGTGTGTCACTTTGTGTGTCTGTAACAAGGCCAAACATTCAAGGGCATGTACACCTTTAATCAGGGCAATTTGGGTGATTTCTGTTTTTTCAAAATGAATGCCAAAATCTCACAATTTTTGCCAGGGTATGCAAAATTATGAGCCCCACTGTATATACTTTTCCCCCAGTCTGATGCCACTTTTGCTTCTAATTTGGGACCCTTACCTACATTGCCCTTGTTTTGCTTTAGGTTTTTTGATCATTGTTATGCCTCATGTTGCCGTTTGCCTCTCCTTTTGTTTTATTTGTAGTTGCCCTACTCTTGCTCTGTGCCTTGGGTCCTGCCTACTGTACCTACACCTGTGTCAGGTTCCAAATCATAATAGAAAACTCTGAAAGATATTTAGCTAGATATTGTTTTCATGTGTCTCTTAACTACACAACCAAAATGTGTCATGCCTACTCGCCTTGTGTTCTAATACGATGTTGTAGGCTTATGTATCAGTATTATGGCAATCAGTGCACATCGATTTGTGAATCATATACCACCATCACACGATCAGTTTCTGATTTTAATCTTGCAATAACATGTTTTTCTCCAATTTATTCCTTATTTATCATTCTATCTTTAGCTACTGGTTAATTATCAGCGTTGGAGGAGAGAGTGCCCAGAGATAAGTGCCAACCTACATCCATCCTCTGTCCTGGGACTCCTGAAGAATAACTATCATGGAGTGCTGCAGGGTCGAGACCACAGCGGCAGCAGAGTGCTTATCTATAGGATCGGTTAGTAATTTCCTCATTTAAAATGAGAATTGGTCTTTAATCTACTTAGCTGTTTAAACATGGCCAATTAAATAATTAGGAATATTTGAATATAGTGTGAATCATTAAAATGTTCCATGGATTTTAACATAGTATTGCATAATTTCTACCACAGTATTGATTTGAAAGTGAGAATGTACAAAGATTTCACTTTTTTCATGGGTATTCTTGTTTCAAGTCAGTTTACACATGTGGAAAAATGCATTGAAAGTTTTAGTACATTTTGTATATATTATGTATATATTTTACTTCCTGTGTACTGTAGAGAAAGGTCGCACTGACAATGGCTCCACGTTCAGTACGTAGCTTTTTGCTTATTACTGTTTACATTGTTTATATTTTTATAAACAATATAACAATATATACCCCCTGGGTATTCTGCACATGCGCAGCTTACAGGCCTGGTTCGCTCGCCAGCGGGACAAACCCATGCGGCATCGGAACTGGACATTGTCTCCGCCAGGTCACATGCGAAGGGACCTGAACTTTTGGAGAGACCCCCAGTGCTCTCTCGGGGCTTGCCTCTGGGCAGGGTGTCAGAGTGCGTTCAGGTGTTCACAGACACCTCTCTTCACGGATGGGGTGGTGTGTGCCAGGATCAAGCTGTCGGGGGCGGGTTGCCTTCCGGTCCTCGCCACATCAACATGCTGGAACTGGACCCGGACCTATTGGTGTTGACTCGATTCGTTCAGACAACCGGGCCACGGTCGCTTACATCAATCATTAAGGAGTCATCAGGTCTCCTGCTCGCCACCGGTTGGCGACTCATCTCTGACTGTGGGTGCCACCCTACCTCCATTCCCAGACGGCGGTGCATATTCCAGGCTGCTTGAATGTGGGCATGGACATGATGTCTCGTTGCGACCTTCATCACAACGAGTGGCATCTCCACTCAGACATCGTTTCCTTCATTAGGTGGAGGTTTGTGGAGGCCCAAGTGGACCTATTCACATCCAGACAGAACGCACACTGTCGCCTGTGTTTCACCCTGTCTGGGAGTGGACGCATTTGCACACTCGCGTGTGGAGGACAAGTCTTTGTCCTATCCGCGCTCTTGCTCTGTACGTGGAGCGCATCAGGTCTATCAGTCTTATTCCAACATTTTTTATTTGTTATTTGGATTCCCGATTGGGTCATCCGCTTTCCAAGCAGCGTCTCTCGCACTGGCTTTGTGTCTGCATCATCCTGGCTTACGGGGCATCTGGCTCTGCCGTTCCGGAGGATCTTCGTGCACACTCCACGCGAGGTGTTGCTGCCTCCTCTGCTCTTTTCCATGGAATTGGAATAGATTACATTTGCGCCGCGGTGTCGTGGTCGTTGCCTTCGGCGTTTGTCCGATTCTATTAACTGGATGCGTCTCCCACATCTCTTGTCCTTTGAGTTCTCTGCGCAGCTGCCCGGGATGTCTGAATTTTTGGGGGGAATTTCTTGCATTGTTCCATTATCATTAATGGTATTGTCACTGTGCGCCAATGCTTTAGGTACATGTTCGCCTCTCCCTCGGGGCTTCCCTTGTGTTGTCATATTTTTCATATATCCCCATGCCCCTCATCTCATGATGTGTGATGCGTGACTGTTTTTTTTGTTGCGCTTAGGTGGAACAAATATGTTTTGCTTGAGCTCAACATCCCTTCTTCTCCCTAGGGTGGCCTATGTGTTCATGGTCGGCTTGGGGGGAGAATTTCTCATCATTACACATTCGATTATCCCTTCTCTGACCATGTCAGCTTCCCGGGTATGTTTAATCTTGTTTTTTTTAAGGGGACGATTTTCAACTGCACCCTGTGGGCTGGGCTGGATGGGTCAAGCAGGGAGTACATCCTAAAGCCCCTAGGGAGCGGAGCTCCTCGAAATATAACGATAGTTACCGGGAATGTAACTCAAGTTATATGAGTGGAGCGGAGATCTCTAGACCTGTTGCCCAGCCATCCCATGAGTATGTTGGTGAATAAACTCGGAAGGAAGTTCTCTGGGATCACAGGTCCTATATAGGGTCAGGCGTGCCATGATTGGCTGTCGCATCTTGCATAATGAGTATTCAGTATGGCCGCTGACACGGCTGGGGTGAACCACTAGGAGAATTGCCTATAGTATTGAGACAGTTGGAGATCATAAATGGTCATTATCATTTTGGTGGCTGGAATCTTGATTAGCTAATAGGTCTGACCAGTGAGGTTTACTAGTGAGAGTATAAATAAACCAGTGATGGCAGTGCGTGCGCTTCTAAAGCACTTTAGCTCTGGGCTGAGACACAGGTGTTCCATAACCCTCCTGAAATTTAGCAGATTTGCTTATTATTTCAAGCCTCTTATCCTTCCTTGACATTTTTGTTCTTACAGTGTCTTGTCATTGAAGTCATGATTAAACTCTGCAACCAACATATCTTCCAACTTGACAGCTGATGCTTTTTTGGGTCACCACCAATAGGAAGTTTGCAGTTACCTTTCATGTTTTTACAACGCCATAGGTGGCTGGCGTGGTCGGTGTACCACACAGACCCCAGATGTTGGTCATTCAGACTAAGCTGAGTAAAACTACGTGTACAATACAAAACATGGTGGATTCTACAACGATCAACATTGGGTTTGAAACACCAGTGAAGGTAAACAGCTGGACAGTAAGTCAGCAAGAGAATACATTTGGGTGGCAATGACACAATGAAGATGCCACCCCCGAAAAAAAAGATGCAGCGTCTAGCTCGGATTCATGAACTTCACCAGGATATGTTGGCACAGGAGTGGAAGTTGGAAGACAGCAAACTGGTGTATACATTTTCAACCCCAAGATACCAGAAGTCACATTTTACGAATTGTCCGAAGGTGAGGTTTGAGGTTCAGTCAAGCACTACCCCTCACGATTAATTTGGTTGTTTATTAAATGTTTGACTCCCTTATCTAAGTGGAGGCAAGTAATGTTTGACTATTATTAGGAAACATTACCGAAACAGGTGAGAAATGTATGCCGCAGAGTTGACTGGCGTGGTGAATTAAGTTTAATCTAAGACTCAATTCTATGGCGTTCTGTCATGCGACCAATTACTTGTTGACCTTTTCAAGATGGAGCATCAATGATGATTGTAAATTTGCATCCATCTAATCACAGACAAGGGTGTCGGAAGGTTTTATGACCATTTTGGAAACCCCTAGATGTTATGTATTTTCCCAAGTCAATCGAGGCTTTTCAGCAAACCTGTGAGAGTGCAATACAGCTAAAAACAAGTCCAGGATGTGATTTCGACCACTTCTGTCCAACATTGTGTGTTCTTTATCAAATGACAAGAGGTCTGAGTTACAAAGATATGTCTTTTTATACTGATGATTTACGAAAAAATTATATGTTAGTCTCCAAGTTTGTATCTAAGATGTTTCAGAGTAAGTGTGAGACAAACGTTTAATTATATACAGCAAACTCAATATTGTGAATCATTTCATGGTTGTTAAAGAACAGTTATAAGTATATCTTATGCCTGTTTTATTATAAAAAATAAAGGCAATTGTAAACCAACATTGATGTTTACATAGTACTATTCATACAACAAATAGTCAAGGCAAAAACTATACACTTTGAGAGTGGTACTGCAAGTTGTTGCCGGGGGTGTGGCGAAATAATCCAGTGTCGCCAGGCGTTTGTTTACACAAATAGATTTTACGCCTTACGAGCTAATTTGGAATAGTTGTGTAAGGCATGTTGAGACATGACATAGCCTCTAAGAATCCCCCCACCCCAAAGGCCTTCTAACGTCGACAATTCTGTTGGTTGCTGTCACACTTTTAACCAGATCCAACAGGTATGAATCCTTGATGTTCTCTCCTTTGAAAATGTATTCACCATTTGAAGTACATGAAGACACATCTTTAGACCTGAGCATCCTATTTAGAATATATTCAACATTCTTATTCCTTGCAGGCACATTTTCCAAAATGTCATCAACATTGTTAACATTTCGATCAGCAGTTTGATTAGTTTCCGTCTCAGTCCCAGGTAGACTTAAAGTCAGTGTATTATTGTCAATCTTACCCTGTCAAACAACAGTCAAGAATCTTTGTTAAATGTCCGAATATCTTTTAGCTTTTTCCTGTAAATCCATATCAGTCTTCAGTATATTGTGAATCGATGAGTCCAGATCATTTTCAACAGATTGACTTACATCGGTCCTACTCATTTTGGATTCTCGTTTTCAAGCTGATGTTGCGGCACCAGAAACATTTTCTGAACATGATCCATATTGTTTGACTATGTCTTGATGCAATTAGACTGGTTAGGAATGAGCGTGCTGTACTGATATATTCTCATTGGAGGTCAATTGACAACGATTGTAGTTGTCTGAGGGGAACAATGCGATTGTGTCCTTAGTGAGGAATCTGTTGTAAAATATTTTGATGCAAGCCGAAGCAATCGTAATTGATCGGAAGGGGTTAACACCACCACATTCCAGAAACTCAAATCTGTAACGCATACAACCCTCATTCAAGATGACAACATCATTCACGCAGTAAGCCTTTATTTCATCCTTCATGACAAAGGTGTCTGTGGAAACTGTCTTGTATCATTGCAAAAACTCCAATTTTTCTTTAGCCATCATGGTAGTCACACCGAAGTAATGTGGTTCTGTATGGGGGCCAACATTGTTCTCATTTTCCTTGATGTTAAACTTGTAAGGAAAGTAGTCTTTTTTCAAGTTTTTTAAATCCACAGCTTGTGGCAAAGCCACCAGCTTCATCGGTAGAAAGCAATGACCATCAATGTATCTAAATGAATTTTCTGTAAAAATCATGAGCTTGCTACCATTAGCAATGAGTTCCTGAGCTTGCTACCATTAGCAATGAGTTCTGGACCAATACCGTTGTCAACAAGGTATTACATCAAGATGTAACCATCAAAACCATTCGTGTCGTGTGCTATATATGTGTAATCATTGTATTTTGATTGCCTAAACTTTTGGAAAAAAGCTGCAACTGAACCTTCTCGAGGTAACATCTCGTTATCAAAGCTTATTGCACACACAAAATGGTCAGTATGTAAACAATCCACAGGATTGTCAATTAGTCTCAAAATCATAAAATATGTAGCGCTTTCTGGGTTTCTCAGTTTTAGATGGTTTAGAATCATGATTCATTTCAACAGTCAGGTCCAAGTTTCAATTGGGACACATGTTGACTGTGCACTTGTGTGGTTTATATTAGGTGACTCTAACGCTGTATTGATAGCCACAATCGACAGAATTTACTAATCCAATCACCTGTGCCTTTGTGGAACTTCAAGCCTTCATGACGGCGGAAACAACAGAATAACATATTCGAATACAATTCGGGCACTGCTTTGTGTGCCGAGGCTGGGTATGAAGACATACACTACAGCTGTGTTTACAACCGTGATCACCATGGGTGTTAACCTGTATATGATCACACCCAGACATATGGCACCCCCAGAAAACCTTTCAGGTTCATGATGCCATAGAAATGGTTGTTGTGTAAGTACATAAAGACAGTTCTAGGATGTTGGTCCTTGCTGTTTTGAAACTTAGTAAAACCTCCATCGCGGGTCCGGTGAAAGACTACTATTTTAGACCCTGTCATATGTTCAAATAGACCAATATCTGTGAATGCCACACACGCATCTAACGATAAACCAGCATTCAAATGTAATTTATGACCACTAGCCACGGCCTCATCATATATATACTGTGGGTTCAACATACCCATCAAACAAACTGAAAAGCATGTAGAATCATTATACTTGTTTGTGATAATCTGATCTATCAATAGTGTTTGGGGCTTACATCACACACACCCTCCTCCCTCATGGTTGTTGATCACTCTGCATTACACTACAACACTATCAAGTAACCCACCAAACGTGTATTCATTATATTACTCAGCTCTCATGGTCCCATGTACCGAGGAGATCAGAGATTCACCGAACAGTTTTATCTGTAGGCGGTCAGTTGGACCTTGTACAAAGTCTGAAGCCCTAACAAAGTATCCAAACATTTCATAATACGTACATAAAACGCAGCAAAACCATCAACGTCACCCATATTTTGGAAATGTACAGACTGTTGTAATTCCACATTGTCAGATTGGTTACATTGTGGATCTCAAACCATGACCCCTCTGTTAAGGATCTGAACCTTTCAAAATCAACCAAGTTGTTGTAATGAGTTTGCGTCAGAGAGCTTAGAGAAGAGTCAACTAGATTGTCCTCAGAATTTGCGCTACTAATCTCAGTGAACGAACGTTGCATTTGTGGATTAATGTCTGTATCGCGGTGCAACAATGTATTAGCTCATGTGTAGTCTGTAGATTAACAAATTCACAGTTTTGTACCTCTTGATTGGGTGAGCCTGGTGCTGACGTGGGGGGCTTTTCTCTGTAATGTGAGTATTATCTATGGGGGTATTGCTGTGTGCACTTGTGTTAGGTACAATATGTTTGATATGTGTTGAGGTTGATAGTTGTTCAGTGTCTGGTCTGTGACGCCATTTCTCTTAACGTGTAAATAATGATCCACAGGTTAAAATATACTCAAACATACATTTAGATACATGACTGTTTTGATGAGTTGACTGTAAACTGTATTACCTTTAGCTTTCAAGCATTGTGAAATAACTATGCGGTAACTATGAAACAAAACCTCTAATGCTGTACAGCCACAAGGTGGGGGGTTCCATAACTGAAGCCGTTATGGTAACAAACAATATGAAAGATAGATAAAAGCTTAAAGATAGCCTATTATTTTCTTAATGTAATTTTGCATTCTTAAAACATTCAAATGTGTTGTTTGTTAGCTTTTGTAATGGCAACACATTTCAAAAAATATATATTTAAATAAAATAACTTTGTACTTACTATATAAACGGTCTACACAGCGCTCGAAACCGCAGATGTCTTCTGTGTCAGCCGTGGATTTAATAACGACAACACAACCTGTACACATCCAAAGGGTTACACCTCTTAACTTCGTCATTGTTTACACATCATCGCACACCACTTCAGAACTATATCATTACCATTAAGTAAAATTGTGTTGTCAACGAATCAGCTTTGTTCATGCAATTTTAAACTCCACATCCTGGGTATGTTTGTAACTTTTTGCCATATAATGCAACTCAGAAGTTAATGCTGACCTAAAATACCCATTCTGATTTCACAAATCATCATTGATCATACATACACAAAAAGTCCTCAGTTTTATTTTGAACAAAACTTTTAGCCCAACCATAACGCAGTCAACCAAGCCATTATGTCTGCTCAACCCAGGTTTAATTTTCCTTTCGAATACTAATGTCGCCCACACAGTGTATGTATTATTTAGTACTATGGTGGATTGCAAACCTTGTGTAAAACGAAGGATGTTTATTAAACTGAATGTATTACATTTTGTGCTAAGGATTATTTTTTATTTTTGTGGATCATTACAATGGGCGGATCTGATCCCATTTCATGTTAAAATAGTAAATGAGCAGAAGCTCTTCAAAATTGTAAGTCCTCAACACCTCTTTATAGCTTAGACAAGAAATTCTGTACTTGTTAAAATGGCACAAACCCATGTTACACAAGCACAGTAAAACATGAAAGGTACCCCCCACTGGTTATAGATCTGTTGTACACACTTAGAAATAGTCATAACATTGATTGCCTGTGGTATTAAACTTTCCAGAACCATGGCGCCATTTTGTTGAACAGCAAACAGCAAACATCACACTACATATTGTAACATTTTAGGCCTTGGGAATTTAACATTCCTGAACTCTGGCGCCCTATTATTAAACATTGGACATATCGTAACATTGAATGTCTGGTTAATTTAACACCCCCAGAACCATGGAGCCCTATTGTTAAACATCAAAGCCACCATAAATTACATACCACACACCCCTATACCACATTTCAACTCCCCAGACATGCATACGTCACACAGCAAGTACCACCCCAGAACACACGTCATGCCGGAAGTCCCACCCTGGAACATACATCACACCAGAAGTCCAACCACTGCATACGTCACACAGGTTCCCACCTACCAAACTGGAAGTCCCGCCCACTGTCAATCAATCATCCAAAAGCAACAGAAGCCGTCCTGGATATTCTACTTACAGTGGGGCAAAAAAATATTTAGTCAGCCACCAATTGTGCAAGTTCTCCCACTTAAAAAGATGAGGCCTGTAATTTTCATCATAGGCACACTTCAACTATGTGAGACAAAATTAGAAAAAAAATCCCAAAAATCACATGGTAGGATTTTTTTTTAATTTATTGGTAAATTATGGTGGAAAATAAGTATTTTGTCAATAACAAAAGTTCATCTCAATACTTTGTTATATAACCTTTGTTGGCAATGACAGAGGTCAAACGTTTTCTGTAAGTCTTCACAAGGTTTTAACACACTGTTGCTGGTATTTTGGCCCATTCCTCCATGCAGATCTCCTCTAGAGCAGTGATGTTTTGGGGCTGTCGATGGGCAACAAGGACTGTCAACTCCCTCCAAAGATTTTCTATGGGGTTGAGATCTGGTGACTGGCTAGGCCATTCCAGGACCTTGAAATGCTTCTTACGAAACCACTACTTCGTGTCCCAGGTGGTGTGTTTGGGATCATTGTCATGCTGAAAGATCCAGCCATGTTTCATCTTCAATGCCCTTGCTGATTGAAGGAGGTTTTCACTCAAAAACCTCCTTCCATCATTCAAAAACCTCCTGGCCCCATTCATTCTTTCCTTTAAACGGATCAGTTGTCCTGGTCCCTTTGCAGAAAAACAGCCCCAAAGCATGATGTTTCCACCCCCATGCTTCACAGTAGGTATGGTGTTCTTTGGATGCAACTCAGCATTCTTTCTCCTCCAAACATGACGAGTTGAGATTTTACCAAAACGTTCTATTTTGGTTTCATCTGACCATGACATTCTCCCAATCCTCTTCTGGATCATCCAAATGCTGTCTAGCAAACCTCAGATGGGCCTGGACATGTACTGGCTTAAGCAGGGGGACACGTCTGGTACTGCAAGATTTGAGTCCTTGGCGGCGTAGTGTGTTACTGATGGTAGCCTTTGTTACTTTGGTCCCAGCTCTCTGCAGGTCATTCACTAGGTCCCCCCGTGTGGTTCTTATGATCATTTTGACCCCACAAGGTGAAATCTTGCGTAGAGCCCTGGATCGAGGGAGATTATCAGTGGTTTTGTCTTCCATTTTCTTATAATTGCTCCCACACTTGATTTCTTCACACCAAGCTGCTTACCTATTGCAGATTCAGTCTTCCCAGCCTGGTGTAAGTCTCCAGTTTTGGTTCTGGTGTCCTTTGACAGCTCTTTGGTTTTGGCCATAGTCGAGTTTGGAGTGTGACTGTTTGAGGTTGTGGACAGGTGTATTTTATACTGATAACAAGTTCAAACAGGTGCCATTAATACAGGTTTCGAGTGGAGGACAGAGGAGCCTCTTAAAGAAGAAGTTACAGGTCTGTGAGAGCCAGATATCTTGCTTGTTTGTAGGTGACCAAATACTTATTTTACAGAGGAATTTACCAATAAAATTCATAAGAAATCCTACAATATGATTCTCTGGATATTTTTTTCTCATTTTGTCTCTCATAGTTGAAGTGTACCTATGATTAAAATTACAGACCTCTCTCATCTTTTCAAGTGGGAGAACTTGCACAATTGGTGGCTGACTAAATACTTTTTTGCCCCACTGTACGTTATAGGAAGCCTAAAATAAACCAGTGCTGGTGTTAGGGTGGGAGACCCGAGTGGGCCCAAGCGCACGACACCAGACACGATCAGGTTTTCTCACAATGTATTTAATGGTGACAGAAGTGGAAGGACTGAGGTAGGGCAAGAGCGGCGAGGGCTGGGCAGGCAGGCAGGGCGAGGTAGACAGGGCAGCGGGTAGGCAGGGCAGGTGGGGCTGGCAGGTAGGAACAGGTGTTGGAGGACTGGGTAAGGTGGATCTTGGACCAGAAGGAAAAACAAGGTTAGCAGGGATAATTGAAATAGTACTACTCACGTCAGGTTTGTAGAGGCTTTGAACGTTACTACCAAGTAGTGTATAACAACGATCTAGCGCTGGGCGGACGGAAACCCGGTTACTTGAAGGCAGGCTGATGAGGGAATGAATTGCAGGTGTGGAGACTTTATGGGTAGTGGAGAAAAGCAGGGCTGGAATACAGGAGTCTGGATCCGGGTCCTAAGCAGACATGGACAGACTGGGGAGAGGAAGAACCTGGCCCGGACTTAGAGGAGGCGGATGTGGAGGGCGTGACATCTGGTGGATATTAGGATTTGTTCAGGATAGACATACTTTGCTGGTTAAACAATTCTGTCATCTTTTCACTGGACCAGAAAGTCAGTTCTCCTCAACTTCATTGATAGATACTGTATCAATGTAATTCATTAATAAACAACCAACCAAACAAATATATTTCATAAAGCCGATTTTACATCAGCAGTTGCTTTTACAAAACACCCGGCATCACAAAATGCTTTTACAAAACACCCAGGCTTAAACCCCAAGGAGCAAACAACAGTAGTGTTGAACTTCAGAGGCTAGGAAAAACTCCCTAAGAAGAAAAAAGAAAGTCCATTAGAGAGATAGCTGGAACATTATGAGTGGCCAGATCAACATTCTGAGAAAAAAAGGACACACTGGTGAGCTCTGCAACACAGAAAGGCCTGGACTTCCACAGAAGACAACAATGATGAATGATTGTAGGATCTTTTACATGGTAAAGAAAAACCCTTTCACAACATCCAGCCAAGTGAAGAACACTCTCCAGGAGGTAGGTATATCTTTTGTCAAGTCTTTCATAAAGAGAACACTTCACACGAGCAAATACACCACAGGGTTCACCACAAGGGGAAAGTCATTCATAAGCCACAAGATTAAAAAGGCCAGATAAAAAAAAACATCTAAAATGCCTGCCCAGTTCGGAGTCAGTATTCTTTGTACAGATGTTTCTGTCAACCCAGTAACCCAGTAGATTTTTAAGGCAAAGAAGTGGAATATTGTGCAATGGCTGAGTCAGTCAACTGATCTCAACCTGATCGAGCATGGATTTCACTTGGTGAAGACAATTAAAGGCAGAAAAACCCACGAACAAGCAGCAACTGAAGACAGCTGTAGTAAAGGCCTGGCAAAGCATCACAAAGATGGAAACCCACCGTTTGGTGATGTCCATGCATTCCAGATTTCAAGCAATCATTGTCTGCAAAGAATTCTCGACAAAGTATTAGAAATGAACTTTTTGTTTGTGATTGTGTTAATTTGTCCAATTAAATTTGAACCCCTGAAATAAGGGGACTGTGTATGAAAATGGTAGCAATTCCTAAACGTTTCATATGATATTTTTGTTCTGCTCCTTGGAAGAAGCTGAGTCTGCGTTTCAATTGCATCTCAGTTGTTTCATTTCAATTCCATTGTGGTGGTGCACAGAGACAAATTTATTAAAATTGGGTCAGTGTCCAAATATTTCCAGACCTAACTGTATTCCAGAGAAGAGTTCAGGGGCCAGCAACCTTTTTTGCCGACTATTTATACTTCCATTTCCACAAATCTGCATGACAGTTATTCCAGTTTTCATATGCACATGTCTAACTGAACAGAAGTTGTCCAGTTATAAATGCACACTGCATTTTTCTGTCTTGTAGATTTTAATTTTTCAAAGAAAAAAATCATGGACCTGATTTCTGTATCACTCTCCTAGTTCTACCTGTGTTCAATACAAAAGTGTTTGTCATAAGTTTGCCATGTCAATAAACAGCCCTGATGCCATGCTGCTCCTGTAGCTATCAGTCTTTTGTGATTCATCTTTCTTTTAGACATTTTGGTAATTTCAATTACCATTCCAAAGATTTGATGTATCCTCTTAGGGGGATAAGAGGGACAATATACCTGTACATCCATTCAAAATGTAGTAAGGAGATTACATGACTAAGTTATTAGATCCTTTGACTTGTTTCCTCAGGCCAGTGGAACCCCAAAGATTTTACAGCATATCAGGTGTTCCGTGTCAGTCTAATCACATCAGAGCTGATCGTCCAGGAAACAGAAACCCAGAGAAATGGACTGAAAGCCATTTTCGACATGAAGGGATGGGGCTTCTCTCATGCCTTCCAGGTGACACCCTCCCTGGCCAAGAAGATCTCCTCAGTGCTTACGGTAGGTTAGCATTTTTAAGAATTCTACGACCTGAGAACAAGAGTGTTTCTTATTGGACCATTTCAGGTAATCCCTCCAAGATTCAATACATTTTCTAAAGTCTGTTGCCTTTTTAAAGGACCCAGACTCAGGTTTAAAAGGGTCCAAAACTAACTGTAGAAAAATCCATATTTTAAAACAAAAAATGTAGGGTTTGGATCCATAATTGTTTGTATTGTAGACATAGCCTATAGCTATGTACTACTGTATGTACACCCACACTGTATATACAAAAAATGCATCTGTAATTATACTTTACAAATGTCTGTTTAATGTTGGTCTCCTTAGGATTCATTCCCTCTAAAGGTCAGAGGCATCCATCTCATCAACGAACCCATATTTTTCAGAAGTGTCTTTACCATGATCCGTGCATTCCTGCCTGATAAGATAAAAAAAAGGGTCAGTCCCCATTCTTTGTGTTTACATTAATTATTTTAGCTAATTGATATCTTTAGATGCAGGGCTCTGAATTAACCTAGTCCCGAGGACAATAAAAATATGTCTGGGATGGTACGAACAGACTTTGGGATGATTGCTTTTTAGCTTAAATGTTAATTAACTATGTATAACTAATTTACATTACAAGCACTGCAATGCATTCATCGGGTAGATGGCGGCACATCAGGAGATCAACATTCTCAAATGCGCACTTGATGCGTGCGGTTTTTGTAATGTGACAGATGGAAATATTGACTTGCTAATGGGAAAAATTTAAGAGATAACATGTAACTATAGGATTGTTTTTGGACAGTCCAATAAACATTTTGTAAACCAAATAGTAAAAATGTAGATTTCAATAGTATATCATATGAATGTAATACGCTTATGGAATCACAAAAATAGCAAAAAGATAAAGCCATAATATACATAACAGTATATGGTTAATGTACATAACAGTTGGAACGCCAACTCTTGACTCCTTATCGCTCTTTACACGGCTCTCCTCAGCCTGATTCCTAGTTCCTGAATAAAGTTTCCTAGTTCCTGAATATAGTTCCTGCATTGGAAATGCGGCTTTAGAATGTGAATTTCATCTGCAGACTGAGGTTGTGTGTTTCTGGGAGTTGCAATGGTAATTCCGAGAGTTGCTATGGCAATTGTAATCTGTATCTAAATGACCAGCCTTCGTCTGAGCCTAGCTCGCAAACATAGACTAACTTGACTAGCTAGCTGCACAAATCTTTTCTAGCCACCCAAGTGTATGGTAGACACATTTGAGTCACTGGCGTACTGTGGTGATGCCGGGCCAGGGTGCAAGCTGTCCTTATGTACAAACGCATGTAAGCCAATCCTGCGCTAGATTAACCTACAGTGGGGAGAATAAGTATGTGATACACTGCTGATTTTGCAGGTTTTCCTACTTACAAAGCACGTAGAGGTCTGTAATTTGAGAGACGGAATCTATGAGAGACGGAAACTAAAACAACAATCCAGAAAATAAAATTGTATGATTTTGAAATAATTAATTTGCATTTTATTGCATGACATAAGTATTTGATACATTAAAAAAGCAGAATTAAATATTTGGTACAGAAACATTTGTTTGCAATTACAGAGATCATACATTTCCTGTAGTTCTTGACCAGGTTTGCACACACTGCAGCAGGGATTTTGACCCACTCCTCCATACAGACCTGCAGGTTTCGGGGCTGTCGCTGGGCAATATGGACTTTCAGCTCCCTCCAAAGATTTTCTATTGGGTTCAGGTCTGGAGAGTTGCCCTGGCTGTGTGTTTCGGGTCGTTGTCATGCTGGAAGACCCAGCCACGACCCTTCTTCAATGCTCTTACTGAGGGAAGGAGGTTGTTGGCCAAGATCTCGTGATACTTGGCCCCATTTATCCTACCCTCAATACGGTGCAGTCATCCTGACCCCTTTGCAGAAAAGTTTCCCCAAAGAATGATGTTTCCACCTCCATGCTTCACGGTTGGGATGGTGTTCTTGGGGTTGTACTCATCCTTCTTCTTCCTCCAAACACGGCGATTGGAGTTATGGCCAAAAAGCTACATTTTTGTCTCATCAGACCACATGACATTCTCCCATTCCTCCTCTGGATCATCCAGATGGGCATTGGCAAACTTCAGACGGGCCTGGACATGCGCTGGCTTGAGCAGGGGGACCTTGCGTGCGCTGCAGGATTTTAATCCATGACTGTGTAACATGTTACTAATGGTATTCTTTGAGACTGTGGTCCCAGCTTTCTTCAGGTCATTGACCAGATCCTGCATTGTAGTTCTGGGCTGATCCCTCACCTTCCTCATGATCATTGATTCCCCACGATCTTGCATGGAGCCCCAGACCGAGGGAGATTGACCGTCATCTTGAACTTCTTCCATTTTCTAATCATTGCGCCAACAATTGTTGCCTTCTCACCACACTGCTTGCCAATTGTCCTGTAGCCCATCTCAGCATTGTGCAGGTCTACAATTTTATCCCTGATGTCCTTACACAGTTTTCTGGTCTGGGCCATTGTGGAGAGGTTGGAGTGTGTCTGATTGAGTGTGTGGACAGGCGACTTTTATACAGGTAATGAGTTCAAACAGTTGCCATTAATACAGGTAATGAGTGGAGAACAGGAGGGCTTCTTAAAGAAAAACAAACAGGTCTGTGAGAGCCAGAATTCTTACTGCTTGATAGGTGATCATGCAATAAAATGCTAATTCATTATTTAAAAATCATACAATGTGATTTTCTGGATTTGTGTTTTAGATTCCATCTCTCACAATTGACGTGTACCAATGGTAAAAATTACAGACCTCTACATGCTTTGTAAGTAGGAAAACCTGCAAAATCAGCAGTTTATCAAATACTTGTTCTCCCCACTGTATCAGCTGACGTCTGACAGTGATAACAGCTTAGAAACACACAGTATAAAAAGAGAATACTTTATGATAGAGGCCTAGCATGGGCCCCCCACTCACAACAGGCCCTGGTGTAACCGCACCCCCTGCACCCCCGATAGTTACATAAGTGGTTTGTGCAATGATCAGGTAACCATATTATTCTGGCTGACATTATTGTTAGTTACCATAAGATGCAAGTGTGTGTACAGTGTGGGGAACACATTCTTTTTAGTATACAGTGTGTGCACAATTTTTTTGGGCATGTGAGTATTCTGACCGTATCATTATTTCTACGCACATTTTCCAACTCTAAACTATATGAATTTGAATGCTCATTGGATTGAATCATGTTCAGGTAAAATGTATTGGTGTAACAAGGGAGGGTGTGGCAGCAGTGAATGACACCTAATATCCAGGTGTGCATAATTATTAGCAGGGTGGGGTAGGTTACTTTTTAAATGTAATCTGTTACAGTTACAAGTTACCTGTCCACATTTGTAATCAGTAAATTAACTTTCTGATTACTGAAATTCAATAACGTAATCAGATTACTTTCATATTAAGAGGCAATGGAAAACAAATAGTAATAGCCAACTGAACACTTATTGCGGCATCAATCAATATTAGAGTTTACATAGCTGGCCAAAAATGGAATTCACATTTTACCTTATGTGTTGTGTATGCTACAGGGCCTTTGGAAATGGGTTTCTAAACCAGAATCTGACTTTTTATCTGAACATAACCTAACATCTAATGACGGTCAAGCCTGTTCTGTTATTTGTGTTTTATTCATGTTTTTAATTGCAACAAAACATTGTTGAAAAATAAATGGCAATTACTTGAAAAGGGTATTGACATTACTGTATATAAAAATTAAGATATCTGTAATTTGATTACAATATTTTATTTGGTAACGTAACGGATTACAGTTACTGTTTTTTGTTATCTCCAACTCTAATTATTAGGCAGCTTAATGAGTTCAGGTAAAATTGGCCAAAAAAGAGATCGAACTGACACTGAAAGTTTTTTTTTTTTTAATGCGTTTCAGACAGATGCAACACTCTTAAAATAGCTAAACTATTGAGGTGTGACCACTAGACAATCAAAGGTTTTGTTGCGAATAGTCAACTGGGGTGTAAAAAAATCCATGAAGAAGACGCATATTTTACTACAAAAGATTTGAGAAGAATAAAACATAAAGCTACCAGGAACTCATTATCCTCCAGTGCCTTCATATTTCAGAACTGCAACTGGCCTGCAGTGTCCTGAAGTACATGGTGTCAAGTGCTGAGAGACAACATCAAGAAGGCTGATATACAACCTCCACTGAATAATATTTGAAATGTTCTGTATAAATTGGGAAAATAAATACCTGAAGACTTTTATGGACAGATGAAATGAGAGTGACTTTTGATGGACCAGATTAATGTGCCCTTAGCTGGATCACTATTGGACACATGGCCCCACTTCAGTCAGACGCCAGCCAGGTGGAGGAGCGCTATTGGTATGGGGTGCTATCAATAAGAATGTTGTTGGACATTTTCAGGTTGAGGATGGACTAAAACTCAACTCCCACACCTACTGCCAGTTTCTGGAAGATATTTTCTTCAAACAGTGGTACAGGAAGAAATCCTCAGAATTCAAGAAGGCCATGATCTTCATGCAAGACAATGCTCCATCACATGTATCTAAGCAGTCCATTGCTTGGCTAGCCAGCACGGGCCACAAAGATACCCGAATAATGACTTGGCCTCCTTCCTCTCCTGACTTAAATCCTATTGGGAATTTGTGTGCCTGTCTAAAACGTGAGATTTACAGTCAGGGAAGTCTATACACCTCTTGGAACAGCATTTGGGAAGCCGTGGTTGCTACTTCAGCAAAAGTTGATTGTGAACCGATAAAGAAACTGACAAACTTGAGTGAAAAGAATGGTGCTTATATTAGTCACTGAATATTTTTGAAAGGACAACATTTTTGTTGTCATTTTGTGTTCCTTATTTGTTACACTTACTTGAAAATTTGGGAATATACATGTTTTGGGAGAAATATTTTTTTATATTAGTAATAATAATTCTGCGCACCATTTGTTGCCTAATAATTCTTCACTCTTATGTATTCCCCTGAGAAAGATCAAAACTCACTTTTTCTTTGTTACACATTCCGGTTTGAGGTTCAACTATATTTTGGATTGACTGAAAGCATTGTGTTTGTTCAATAATAAAATAAATCTTGATGAATACGATTTGCCTAATAATTGTGCACGCAGTGTATTGTGGTGTTATGTTGTTTAACCGGGCAGCTAATGGTGGAATAGAATATCTCAACATTATGCCCATTAAATGTTATGTTGTTTAAGTTAGAGTTCAATTAATCAATTAAATCATGAATAACTAAACAAATTTGGATTATGTAATGACAAATGTCTGTGTCACAAATAATCAAATTACTTAAAAAGTGTTGCCAATGATCTAAACCCATGTTGATATTTCGAAAAGTAAAAAATCAAGCATTCTAATTTTGGGATGGGTCAAGTTCAGTTGGGGATGGTTGATATTGGGACAGTTTGGGACAGTGAAGAAAAAAGTTAGTTGTGAGCCCTGTTTAGGTGGCTAGATGAATCAACCACATATCTCAGTCAAATTATTGCACGGACGATGACCTTAAACTTTAATGTTTAAATCAGGTCCTCATAACCCACAGGGATTTAGATTTAGTCTATTTTAAATGGCTAGCTAGTTAGCAGTGCACATTAGAAGCATGGTTCCCTGTTTCAAATCCAATTCGCTGACATTGTTGTCATTTTCAATGTTGATTTTGACTGCATTGATTCTAAATTAATGTGAATTCCCCTTCTTCCTAGATCCAGATGCACGGGAGTTCCTTCAAAGAGACACTGCGTTTCTTTTTCTCAGAAGATATCCTGCCCCAGGAGTATGGGGGTAGTGGGCCAACCATAGAAGAGGTGTGTCAGAAATGGACCAGCCACATCCTACAATCCGAGGAACGCCTCACCCAGCTCTCCATCTACCCTGCAGAAATGGTCACCCCAGACTTAGATCTGGACCCCGACCTTCTATCTGCTCACAGCTCCTGATTTCACATGGACCCCACACCCGGGGTTCAATATTACCATGATGTGGTTACGAATACTACAGTGATGTGTATATGAGATTTTTGTGAATGTCTGCTGTAAAAGTTAAGTATATATATATATATATATATATATATATATAAAAAATTTAGATTTCGGTGTCTAGTTACTCATATGCTGCTCTTGGAGAGATATGGCAATCCTGATTGATAATGCCAAACTGTAGGAAGCTCAGAGTAAATTAATTTAGTTCTTTGCTATTTTTTGTCTTTCTCGTGGAAGATTTTAAGTGTTAAGCCTTAAGTATGTTGATGATTTTTTTATAAGCTCTTACTCAAAGAGAGTTCTTTTGAATATTACAGGCTTCGGTTTGTTGTCACACAAGCTCTAGTCCATTCCTTGTGTTTATGTAATACAGTCCAAAGTTCAAAAAGCCATCCAGAGGGACAGTGCAGTTTTGAGCATGGTTGGGCTCTTTCACAACATTGTATTGAGCCTGGCTGGGCTCTTTCAAAGCCTGTTGTGTTTAGTTTCGCTGTGCCCTTTCCCTTCATTGACCTTCGACATTCTTTTAGCATGCTAGTAAACACAGATGTTTTCAATTTTATCACATTTGGACTATGGCTTGATGTTAATCTTGTTTGTTTTTATCTCTGTGTTTGTTTGGAGTTTGGGAGTAAGATAGGCAAAATGAATAATAATGAACTGCTTCTTTTGTGTGTTTTTCTTTTAGTGTTGTACTTGTTCAGTTGGTTGGTAAACATTGCTACACTTCCATGACCAATTAGATTGCATTGCTTAAATGTGAACAAATCACAAATTCAAAGGAACATTTTATTGGTTCCTGAAAGATTTATTTTATTGTTGTCTATTTGAAAATGATTGTAATTAAACATGCACTAACTGAAAAGTTTATTATACATGTATATTTGTCTAAAGTGAACATTTAATTAAAATAGCTAATAAATATTCTCTTTCTTGGCATTTGTCATTTTTCTGGTTCTTAATAATAATAATTTTTATTATTATTCAAATTCACTCTGATGGCACAGCTACAAATTAACATAACGTAACAGAACAGAGGAGCAGCACAACAAAATAGTAATTCTAACAGCTTGTTTTTTCTCCTCAATGGGTGCACTTACCCCAGATATGAGCACATCCGCAGCTTTCATGATATTACTCACACTGAAGGAACAGTTTAAGAAATCAAGAAAATGACTCCCCCTGCAGTACTGGGTATTGCATTACTTTGTTCATGAAATGAAATAAGTGCTATATGCATATTCAGGAACACTTTATTAAATATCAGGTTTTGGTTAACAATATGAAACATTTTATGAAATTGCAAGGTATTGAATATGTTCTCATGTATGTTTGAACGTTTAACTAAAGTTTCACCCTAAATCGTTTTATAAATTTTTTCATGAGAATAATTACAATATTTTATAAAGGCAGGAACAGTTCATATGGAAAGATTGACTAATACGGTCAGGGGGCTTAAGTGTTAATTACAAAGTACTACATTTGCATTACATTTTAGTCATTTAGCAGGTGCTTTTTTCCAGAGTATTGCAGTTCTTATTTGCTTACTAGCAATCCATGGGAATTGAACCCACAATGCTGTTGCCGCTGCGATACTTCACCAGTCATGAAATAAAAAATGGTATTGTATACAAATGGCCCTAAAAAATTGCCCTAAAAAAAGGCAAGCATTAAAAGAGTTACTAAGTCTTTAACTGGTCAAGTGACACCATCTGGGGGTAGAATATAATCCAAATTCCAAACTAGTATTTTCTAATATTACAAATAAGTCTTTCTTCACTATGGGCCTAATTCAGCAACCGTTCGTATGAAGTAATGTGTTCTTAAACCCCAGTTACGCACATTTTATGAAGATTCTGACATTCACTAATGTTTTCTCATCTTGGATTTGTTCTTAGCTAAGAACAAATTTTACGCACACTCAAGAGCACTCATATGGACATTTGAGAGATGGCAGTTTGCTCCAAATAATTAGTTACTGCATTTTATTTAATTCTACAGTCGTTTAAGATGATAGTATTTTACTGTAATGTATTTCTGATCATTTGTTGAAAAAGAACATCATAGTATGCAAAGGAACACTAACATTGCAATTTACATCAGCACTTAAGCAGATTAAATGCTGCATTATGTTGATTGATCATGCTATTCATAAGGCCACAATGGGCCTGTTTCTGCACATCAAGCATGCTATAAAAATTGCACATGTATTGCTGCTTGACAACATTTCCGAGCGTGCTCTGAGAAGTGAATGCATATTTGAGGATCACGTTGATTTATTTGCAGACTGACAAGTACTTGATCAGACGGTTTAGGCTTCCAAGACACGTTCTAATGGGGCTGTGTGACATTTTGAAGCTAGTGCTGCAAAGCCATACCCAACTGTCCAATCCCGTACCACCTCATGTGCAGGTATTCTCCACCTTGGGATTTTTAGCCACTGGGATATTTCAACAGGAGTTAGCAGACAGGGTGGGCATATCACAGCCATCCATCAGCCGCGCTCTCCCACTAGTTGTGGATGGAATAAATCAACTGGCCACACAATATATTTTCTTCCCCTACAAAGCACAACAACAGCTGCTAGTCAAGAGAGGGTTCTACTCTATTGCGGGTCTGCACAGCGAAATCGGGGCAATAGACTGCACTCACGTGTGCATTAAGGCAACCTCACCAGACCAATTCCCGTACCTCAACCGCAAGCAATGTTACTCAATCAATGTACAAGTCATCTGCGACTCTGACAACCATCTCTTGAACGTGGTCTCCTGCTTCCCAGTAGGTGCACATGACTTATATTTTGCAGAACAGTGCGCATGGAGCAAGGAGCTGCTGGAGACGCATGGCTCATTGGTAACCATCGTTCAGTAATTTCAAATTCCAATTGTTGGTTACAAAAAGTGGGTTTGTTCATTAATGACGTTTCATTAGATGCGCCCTGGCTAATGACACCACTAACAGACCCTCAGACGCACCAAGAGGCCTCTTATAACCAGAGGCAGGCACCCATTCCACCACTGACCAAACCATCGGCATTCTGAAGGGACGCTGGATGTGCTTGGACACAGCATTTGGTAAGCTGCTTTACAAATCCCAAAAATGCATTTTATTTAGTTTTACTAGCTTTTGATCATCTTTACATCTTTGCCGAATAATCATGGCCTGATGTGTGTTACAAAATTCGCCATGAAGCGTGGTGTTCCACTTCCATTTCAGCCACCAAGCTAGGATGTGCGTCCTGACCCACTGCTGGGACCAGACAACCGACTTGGCGTGGGAATCAGACAACAAGACATTTCTCGTTTTTGATTTGTTCTGTCCTTTAAATACCATAATTTAAACACATGAAATGACATATTTTTAAATGTGTGTTTGTCTTTGAGTGTTTCTGATATTGTGGCCAGAGTATAAGCGATTTCACAGAGACTGCACAATCCGCTCCTGGTTGACCGCATCGGAGATGACAAGTGCAGTTGTAGGGGACCTGCGGGCACATGCAGAGGCAGGCCTACTGCAGGAAGGCTGAGTGGTGTCAGGTTCCTCTTTACAGAAGGGTTTGCCTGGATTTGAGATCTGTAAATTACACAAACGATACTGAAAGTAAAACAGTCACAGTGCACTGATTTATTCTTTTTAGATGTTTCAGTTTGTTCAATATTGGCCTACTGCAAAAGCAACAGGATTTATAAATAAACTAAGAATTCAGGTGCGGACTCATTCACAGTCACATAGGCCCACATTTGGTTTGACAAACTGGTGTAAATTTCGTTTCCAATGGTTTCACTGTTCATAAAGACTTGCTAACTGTCTGATTCACTGGTGGGAAATGGCCTTGGAGGATATGAAGCTGTTGATATAGGGCCCTGGTCAGTGTCCAGTTGCTCTGCTGGTGGCACAACTGAGAGTGCCGTCTCACCAGTAATGGCCCCCCTCCAGTGGTCAGCATATGTCTCTTATGTTTGGCAATGGAATTTTTGGTCTCTGATTTTCAGTAATATCAGTTTTACATCTTCAATTGAGCGACATTGTCCAGAAACAGAGTTCAGGGAATCCTGGATTGCTGTCACACAGCTGGGGATAGGCCACAGGCGCAGAGACGTGGTGGTGGTAATAATCCATGTTTTTTTTATTTTTTATAAAGAAATCAAAACAATAGCAGCTAGCGGTGACTTTGAGCAATGGCTAAATAGTAACCACAAACCAAAATGATCCCCACAGTGTGTGGGCAAACCTTCAACATAAATGGGTTCCCCAATTGGAGGCAACGATCTACACCTGCCTCCAATTGGGGAGACCAAACTAAAATAGAGGTGCCTGGAGGAACCTTCTTTTATCCTGTCCTGACTATGGCCCCAGCCCAGTGCAGAGATGGCTAGGGGCATAGCCAGGATGTGACAATCGCCTTCCATTCCTCCTCCTTGTGAAAACATGTGAAGTTTATCTGACACCATGTATTGTTAATATTTCAACATGTGAAATCATGTGAATCACATGTAAACACATGGGAATACATGTGAAGTTAATGTGACACCATGTATTGTTGATATTTCTATATGTGATAGTGGACATGCATGTGTGGCAATGTGGTTTGCATGTCAAAATGTTGCATGTCTGTAAAATTACGGATTTTAAGTTTACTAATCCATCACAACGCTTTTCATATAAAATCAAACTTTTAAGGTACATAATATTTTCTTACCGTTAATAAACAATATTTTTAAATCACAGTAAAAAAAATAATTGAACCCTTGCCACATTACAATATTACTTAAAAATACTATTTTACCAATGTTGATTACTAAAATAAATTTTATTCTATCACCCTTACCTTAAGCTGACTTGGCCACAGCGAAAACGGCAGAAAATAAGTGGCAGGAGGGGGTGGCAGGACATGGGGATTCCTCTGTTCATCAAAAGAGGACAATAAAACATCCTTCGCATTTTGATTCTGAGGATGAGAGCGAATCCTCTCCAAAACCCAAAAAGGTACCTTTAAGGGAATATGATCTGGTCCCACAAAAGGGGAGGAAGCACGTGAAAGAGATTGAGGAACTGCAAGAAAAAATTAAGGAGAAGGACAGAGAAATCAAGAGACTGCAGAGGCTGAATCTCAAATTTCAAGAGGGTAATATTTTTTTTTTGTCATAGCTGTATTATACAGCTTTGGGAAAAAAGTTGAAAAGGAAAGTTTTGAGTGAGAAACAGAAAGGTTAAATTTGCAGGGATCTCTTCATTTTAACCATTCTGTTCCTCACTCAAGACCTTCCTTTTCACATTTTTTGGAAAGGAAAGAAAAAGGTGCAGTGGTCTCTTCATTTTTTCAAGAGCTGTATTTGTTTCTTACTATTTTATAATAAACTTCCAGTCTAAATGATGACACTCATGTGTCCAGGAATTGCATAACTTATTGAGAATGCTGTAGAGAAGGCTTTTCAGTCACAAACGGCTAGAGAACACCTAGCAATGGCGGCTACCCACTCACGGGGTAAACTAAAAGTAAGCCATCAATATAAACCATATCATTGCTCAAAAGAATTAAGGGAACACAAAATCATCACAGTATAACACCATGTCAATTAAACATTAGGGATATCAATCTGTCCGGTTAGGAAGCATAAGTGATTGTGAATCAATGTCACCTGTTTTGCTGCAAATGAAACTGACAACAGGTACCCTGGAGAGGCAAAAGTAATACAACTCCCTCAAAAAGAGAATGGTTTTGCAGATTCTTCTTTAGTTTTGCTAGTGTCATTGTCACTACTGTTAGCATAGCATGAAGCGGTACCTGCAGCCCATTCAGATTGATAAGATTCCAGGATGGCACATCCATACATGCCGTCACAAGAAGGTTTGCTGTGTCTCCCAGTATAGTCTCAAGAGCATGGATGAGATAGCAGGAGACAGGCCTCTACACAAGGAGAGATGTACAGGGCTGTAGATCTACCCAACAGCAGGACCGGAATGTGCTCCTCAATGCAAGGAGGAACAGGAGGAACACAGCCAGAGCCCTACCAAATGAGCTCCAGTGGGCTACTGGTGTGCATGTTTCTGACCACTCCATGAGGGTGGCATGAGGGCCCGACATCCTCTAGTGGGACCTGTGTTCACAGCCCCGCACTGTGCAGCTCTATTGGTATTTGCCAGAGAACACAGAACATTGGTGCCCCGTTCACTTCACAGATTAGAGTGGGTTCACACTAAGCACGTGACAGACGTGAAAGAGTCTGGGGACACTTTGGTGAATGTTATGCTGCCCGCAACATCATCCAGCATGACCGGTTTGGCGGTTGGACAGTGATGGTCTGGGGAGGCACATCCTTGGGGGGCAGGGGTCGCACAAACCTCCACGTGCAAGCCAAAGGTACCCTGACTGCAGTTAGGAACTGAAATGAAATGTGAATTGTCAGACCTAAGGCTGGTGCAGTGGGTCCTGGGTTCATCCTGGTGCAGGACAAGGCCCAAGAGTGTGCCAGTGTGTGTAGGCAGTTCCTTTATCACAAAGGAATTAATGCCATTGACTGACCCTCACGTTCCCAAGACTTGAATCCACTTGAGAACCTCTGGAATGCATCTGTTGATTTTGGTTTCTATTGACTGTTGTTACATCAATTTGTTTTCAATGAATGACACAATATACAGTTAAGATTTTGATCTTCAATATATTTAATTCAATGAGAACTGATGTGTGATTTAAGTGTTCCCTTAATCTTTTATATTAAAATGGCAACATGAGACAAATACACATTCACATAATTTTTACTTAGAAGGAAGTGGATGTCAGCAGCCTGCTTAATCCTTTGGCTGTTAAAATGACGCATCGCTGCTCCAACTGTAAAAAGCCAACGCGAACCCTAATGTATGCTATTGGATTGAGATATGATGACCGTTGAGGTCATTTTAGTTGTGAGCTCATTGTCATGTTCAAAAACAAGTTTAACAGTTTAAGATGATGAAAGCTTTCCTGCTGGAAGTGAGTTATCCTGCTGGAAGTAACAATTAGAAGATGGGTACACAGTGATCATAAAGGCATGGACATGGACAGCAACAATACTCAAGTTGGCTCTGGCATTTAAACAATGTTCAATTGGTACTAAAGGGCACAAAGTTTACCAAAGAAATATACCCTACATCATTACACCACCACTACCAGCCTGAACCGTTGATAGAAGGCCGGGGGGATCCATTCTTTCATGTTGTTCACGCCAAATCTTATATTGCCCAATTTTGGTGGGCCTGTGCACATTTTTGCCTAAGTTTCCTATTCTTAGCTGACAGGAGTTGCATCACACCCTTAGTTCTTAATACTGTGTATGGTCCCCTTTAGCAACAATGACATCAAGCAATTTTGTAATAGTTGTAAGTGAGGCCCATTTATCTTGGCAAAATGCCTCCAGGTCATGCAAAGTCTTTGGTTGTCTTGCATGAACCGCACGTTTGAGATCTTCCCAGAGTGGCTTGATGATATTAAGGTCAGGAGACTATGATGGCCATTCCGGAACCTTTACCTTTTTCTGTTGTAACCACTGGAGGGTCAACTGGAGGGTCCCATGTGCAGCTTTCATGCAGAAGAATGCAAATTGGTTGCCAGTATCTTCTGATAACATGCTGTATTCACCTTGCCATCATTTTTCAAAATATTCCCCAGTGCCATTAGAGCTCACACACTCCCAAAACATTTGTGAGCAACCACCATGCTTCACAGTGGGGATAGTATTCTTTTCACAATATGCCTTGTTGACCCCTCTCCAAAACATAGCGTTTATGTTTGTGACCATAAAGCTCTATTTTGGTCTCGTCACTCCAAATTACAGTGGGCCAGAAGCTGTAAGGCATGTCAAGGTGTTGTGGGACCTATTGTAACAGGGCTTTTTTGTTGCATTGGTGTAGTAAAATCTTATTTCTGGCAACTCAACCATGTTGATAATTTTTGTTCAAGTATTGTCATATTGTGCTCTTTGAAACAACCACATCATCTTTTTCCAGAGCAGCCTGTATTTCTCCTGAGGTTACCAGTGGGTTTTCTTTGTATCCAGAACAATTCTTCTGGTAGTTTTGGCTGCAATCTTTCTTGGTCTATCTGGCCTTGGGTTGGTATCAAGAGATCCCTGAATTTTCCACTTCTTAATAAGAGATTGAACAGTACTGACTGGCATTTGCAAGGCTTTGGATATATTTTAATATCCTTTTCCATCGTAATAAGTTTCCATTACCTTGTTACGCAGGTCTTTTGAGCACAAGTGTAAATCATCTTTCCTCCCCAGTCTGGTGCTTGATTTGAACTTCAGAAGATCATCTTGACCATGTCTACATGCCTAAATGCGTTCAGTTGCTGCTATGTGATTGACTGATTTGATATATGCCTTAATGAGCAGTTGAAATTGAGTCCCTAATGAAGTGGTCAGTGAATGTATATAAACGCCTTAAAAATGTTTTTTGTAGCAGTAACCCTTATTTTGAATGGCCCAAAGGGAATGGAATGTTTAGCCTTAAAACTGTATTCATGTGTATTTCCATACTGCACCTGCCCCATGTCTGACAATTGTTGATCAGAACATCTCTTTGGATCTTCTAACTGACGTTTCTATGGATTTTCTCTTTCTCAGATTTTTTCAGACTCCTTTTTAATTGTATTACATATTTCTCTAATTGTTTCATTTTTAATATTTTTTAATAGGTACGTTTCCAGACCTCCACGGTGGCCAAACAACGATTGGAACCACTGCTGTGTTCATTACTAACCTCTTGCAATAGGACCAGCAAAAGGACCAGCATAAAGTGGCTATGAAAAGTCTACACATTCCTGTTAGAATGCCAGTTTTTTTGTGATGTAAAAGAAAAGGACAAAGATAAATCATGTTAGAATTTTAACAGGGGTGTGTAGACTTTTTATATCCACTTAATGTGGTTGGCCTTGTTCTTATGAACCGCCGTCTTTGAAATTTTCAGGATGGAAGCAACCTGACGCTCACTGTATCCCTCTGCCAGTTAATCAGAATTGAACTTGCAGTTTTGCCATCCAGCTGGTCCTATTGCAAGAGGTTAGTAATGAACACAGCAGTGGTTCCAATCGTGTTTGGCCACCATGGAGGTCTGGAAACGTACCTATTAAAAAATGTTGCTGCTGACATTTCTATTGGATGTTAGTTTAAAAAAATCTCCACTACCTGATATTGATATAGCATCTTGACATTAGATAATTTTGTCACACATTAATGTGACGCCAGGTATGAATATTTCACCATTATGCATTGTGTTAAACAGACTAACGTTTCTTATTAGGTTTACCTCCACCACAAATAGCATCTATGAAATGTATGGCTCTTGCCACTGGCTATTTTAACAGTTTATTAGCCAGTAATATGCTTACTAGTATCTAACTTACTACTTGGAATAGTCATAAAAATGTAGCATTTGCTAGCGAGAGTGAATATGAACTTTACACAGCCAAAGCTATTTCTTGGCACAAGAATTTTAGTTTTTCTTTCATTCGTTAATGACATTGATACAATAACTATCAATATAGATGACGATAAATGACTTTTTCGTCTAGTGAAAAACGAGAGATTTGTGGAAACACCTACTCTTCTACCGACCAAGGGGTTTTCATCTAACCTACAGTATATTACCCCAAAAACATGCACGGATGCGTACGTTGAATATCCATCAGAAATAGTTGCAGTATCAACAGTGTTATTTTAGGCTTACTATAACAGAGCTACTGAAGGTTGTAGCCAGCAAAGTTTTTGTCCATCCTGAACAAAGCTCAATACATAATTTGCTTTGACTGTGATGAGATTCAAACACAGGATCTATTGTTTGCAGGTTGGCGTTTCTAACCACTACGCTATTTAACAAGGGTTAGCCAGTCACTCAGTCAGTCAGTCAGTCATTAAGAGACATTCGCTCTTCCTCGCCGGTGTTGTGCCGAAAAGATACCCCCTGCCGAAAATGTCCTTCCCTTCGCTTGAACGCGCACTTGCTCAATTCTCATTGCTGTGACTTGTTTGCTTGTTGAGAGGACAGTTTAGCCAACATATTTCACTGATCTATGTAGCAAAAAGCGTTAATTCAATTGTTTGTGTAGGGGGGTTTGTTAGTATTTATGACAGTAAATACAAATTTACTCTTAAACACATCACTGGTTTTCATTCTGTAGAAAATGACATTTTATATATGCCAAATGATTACCAACAGGCCTTTCTTTATAGCTTACAATACATGAAAGGGCTCTTGCTGTATATTGGGGCAACTAAATAAGAACGCATAGGTCAGAGGGACAGAGGGAATTTCTGATGGAAGAATTGAGTAAATGGGGGAGAAGAAAAGGAATGTGAGAAAGGGGATCTGGTTACAGCCATAGATAACTGGATCCTGTCACATCTTTCAATGTGTTTAAACCATCCTTTTATCTGGTCTATCTGTTGATCTGTTTGTTCTTGTTCTTCAAAGAGAAAGCCCAAGGACACTGGGAAGGGGTGTGATTCCAATTTAGCCAGGGTCCGCAAATCATTCTAGAACCAGTGTGGTAGATTTGAGCCTGAACACTGTTTCCTGCAATTAATGAATGAATAGGTTACATTTTGAGTATTTAGACTTTTCTCCATAATTTGTTGTAATTTCCACAACAAATCCTTTGAAGTTGTACTTATGAAGGCAAACCAGGCTGATAAATTGTTTTTCATAGCTACTATGAAATGTCCCACTTTTAGTCACACAGGCATCAAATTCAAAATGGGAATGTATTTTTCCAAGAAACAATGACATTTCTCAGTTTCAATATATGAAATGTTGTCCTTGTATTATTTTCAGTTGAATATAGCGATAAATGATTTGCACATCATTGGATTCTGTTTTTATATGCATTATATGCAGTGTCCCAACTTTTTGGAAACAGGGTTATAATATAAATGAATTATTTGTATGTCTTGCAAGTCAAGACAGTTATATATGCAGTAAGTAGAGAAACATAAGTTAAGAGTGGGGCAGAGTATTTAATCCTGGTACTACGGCAGGGAGGCATATATGTTTATGGAGACAGGAGCATTTCCACTTGATTATCGCTCAAAAGGGCAAAACATAACTATAATGCCTGAAGCTTTGCAGCCACATAACAAAGCAAAATGCAAAACATATATTTTCTCTCTATAATGGGGTGATTAAACTTTGAGTCTTGGGCTTCCTGTTGCTTGTTTGATATCGGCAGAAAATTCAGAATATGTAATTGCTGTCTTTCTGCCAGGTTTCATTGATGAGGTATTGACGATCAAAATCCAAATCTTGAATATAAAGCTAATTTTACCACAGTAGTTTATGTATGACTAACATCCTAAAGCACTTGAAGTCTGGGACTGTGTTTTGAAATGCTATTCTCTCAGAGCAGATTAGAGTGGGGGAAACAAAACTATTGTTGACTCCCAACTAATGCACTTGAAAGAGCTTTGTGAAGAAATACAATAACTACATGAAAAACTAACAAAGTAGTAGGGCTATACACATTTTCCCCACCACTGATGTTATTTGAGTTGTAAACAGACAATTAGTCTTTTTGTTTCTGTTCCTCTTCTGTCAATTTTTAAGTTCAATTGTTTTAATAGAACAATGTGAATACAGTTAGGGTAACAAGGGGTGATATGTCCCCTAGGGTAACACGCCCCCCCCATGAAATTCTCACAAAATCCACAAGATGTCACAATTCTTTTCAACACTTCCTTAAAAGATGGGGATACAGAATGCCTGTTTTTTAATGATTGTTTCTGTTACCAGAAGGGCTGTATACGATTCAAGCAGTGTGAGATGTGGGCTCCCCATCTTTGCTCAAATGTAACTGGAGTTGCATTCATTTGCAATCTGTTAAAAAATTAAATGCCATGCAAAACTACGTTAAATTATTGTTATGAAATGTTTTTTGGTGTGTTTTATCCATCTTTAATCAGTTATACACCAATTAATTTGTTTAAAATAAATAAATATGACCAACAATTAAAACATTTTCCTGAATCTTATTTACAGGTCAATAATCAAACAGTTTGTCTGGAACATTTTCATATTTGCCAAGAAGAGGATATATATATATATATATATATATATACATATTGCCCCGACGCAGTAAGGGGAAGCTTCAAGAAATTTAGAAATGATCAAACAGAAATGAACAGTGAAGAGGTGACTCCAGGATTCAGGCCTCCTAGGCAGAGTTGCAAAGAAAAAGACACATCTCTGACTGGCCAATAAAAATTTAAAATGAATATGGGCAAAAGAACACAGACTTTGGAGAGAGGAAGAACTCTGGGCAAACATCCCTGAGTCACCTCTTCACTGTTGACATTGAGACTTGTTTTGTGGGCACTATTTAACGATACTGCCAGTTGAGGATCTGTGCAGCATCGGTTTCTCAAAATAGACACTAATGTTTCTGTTGTCTTGTCTAAGTATTGCATTGGGGCCTCCCACTCTTTCTGTTCTGGTTAGATTGAACTGGCGCTGTTCTGTGAAGGGAGTACTACACATCGTTGTACGAGATCTTACTTCTGAGAACAAGAATAGAATGATGAGTTTCAGAAGGAAGTTCTTTGTTTCTAGTCATTTTGAACCTGGAAACGAACCTAGAAATGTTGATGCTGAAGATACTGAAGTAGTCTAAAGAAGGCTAGTTTTAACAGTTTTCATCACTGCTAACAAAATCATAATGATCAATTTGTCTTTTAAAATGATAAACGTATGTAGTCATGGTTGGTTTGTGTCCCTTTTGTTGATGCTTGGTAATGTGGGTGGAGTGACTTCCAGCCTATTACGCCCTGACCGGGATTACCCTTGTATAGGGCCACATTGTCACAGGACCACCTGTAGCTACCTCAGCCAAGGAATGATGAAGCTTACTGATGATTCATGGATAGCTTTATTTAAATTCAACTGTTATATCATAGTTTACTTCCACCAAAAGCTACAAAAGCTAGCACTGATGTTACATAGGCTCTACACATACAGGCACCTTACATTTGGTTAGATTAACTAAATTACATGAAAACTCCACGTCATTGTCACAGACCAAATAGAATACAAAAAGGTTAGCTAGGAGCTAATTATTGATTATTTGGCACGTTATCATCAAGTTTTGTAGAGCAATTTTACACTGTCGATTTATTATCTTTACTCTCGCCAACTAGCGTTTCTCTTTGCTTACAAGTTCAGTTTTCTCAGTGTGGGCTTCAAAATTAAAGTCCCTTAACCATTAATCAAGTAACTACTCTCAAAATAAAAGGTCTTAAAAGGAAGCGGTTACAGTGTGTAAAATAAGCATAACTGTGACGGTTAGGTGACGGATTGTTCCGCCATCTCCCGCATTCTCCGGTTCACCAACAGCCATGAACTCATCCCGGTCCCATTCATTTGTCTTGTCTTGTCATTCATTGCTCACACCAGGTCCCAATCATCTCATTAGTATGTGTTTAAATGTTCCTCCTCTGCTCCTCTCAGTTGTGAGTCATTGTTTCCATGTCAGCCAATGTAAGTAGTGAGTGTGTTTGTCTATGTTCGTTTGCAGTTTGCCTCGGTGCTCTGTGTTTTCTGTTCTGTTGTTTTGTGTGTGTTCGTTTATAATTAAAGAGTACACCGATCTGCAACCCTCTGCCTACGCCTGGTCAGTTTCACCCCACTACACAAGCCTTCTGACAATAACCGAAGTAATTTACACTCCCACCAAATCATGAGTGATTAATTGATAAACATACTGTTCGGTACACCACCTGCGTAATGCATTAATGATTTCTACTTGACAATTACCTGTATATGGGTTAGGTAAACATATGCATATGAAGCAGGACAACCTATACATAAAAATGAAGTTTCTGACAAAACATAAGCTAAGGCTGAGGAGAGTTGAGGAAGAGACTTAACCAGACTCCAGCAACAGGACCAGATGATATCTTGTGGAGACGCTCTCAATTCTTGCCAAGCTTTTTATCCCCGAGGTACAACTTAACTCTCCTCAACAGTCCACCCTTATCATTTGTCGTCTCTAAAACTCGACCCAATCTCCATTTGCATCTAGGTAGATCATCATCACAATGTCCCCAATTCGTATATTTCTCCTAGGCATATGCCAACCCTGACTGTGTGTGATGTTAGCAAGGTATTCCTTTCGCCATCGACTCCAAAACTGTTCAGCCAAATATTGAACATGCCGCCATCTTATCTGACATACATATCTTCTCTGAAAAATCTGCCTGGTGGAGGTAAGGCCTTCAAAGATGTCATGGTCAAGAGGTTTTAGGGGTGAGGCTCAAGGTTGTGAGGATTACTGAGGTTGTCAACAGTTAGTGGACGACTATTTACAATTGCTATAGCTTCATAGAAGATGGCCCGTAGCTAAGCATCCTCAGGCTACTTGAAGACAGACAGAGTGTGGATCTAAGGATGCTTCTCACTGTCCTAATTTGTCTCTCCCACCCCCCGCGGATATGGCTGGAATTGGGTGCCTTCATGCTGAAGTCACATTGTTTCTCGGACAGAAATGGAGCCAGCCGGTCTGCATTAATTTCCGACAAAATTGCTTCCTTGATCAAACTTGATCTGACGAACGGCGTCACGTATGGAAAACCATTGATAATGGCATATGTGGATATGCAGTCAGGCATCTCAATGTGAATGCCACGAGAGCAAAAGCAAGTGAAGAGTAGGCCATACCTCTTGTTCTTGCTTCTTACTTGTTTTGTGAGAAATGGGCCAAAACTGTCTATTCCGCAGAAAGTGAATGGTGGTGATGGTTCTATGCGCTCAGGAGGTAGGTCCTGTGCCTTCAACAGTTGACACATTGGCGGATATGGGATGTTACTGCCCGGTTGGTTCCTGGAATCCAGTATCCATTTGACCACCTCTATGCTTAACCTTTTCATGGTAATGAGCAATTGTCATCTTTGTGATAAGGTGTGTTGCGTAATCTCCCTCCCACCTTGAGTACACCATCATTGTCAAGGAAGGTATCAAGTCAGTATACTTCACTGTGGGATGGAAGCAGAATACCTTTGCGCAGCAGTTTCAACTAGTCACGATATACTTGCTCCTACAGGTCTTTGATAATGCATTGTTCAGCATTCTCTCTTTCTGTTAGTGTGGTAAAACAGATTGATCTTTGTTTGCTGATGCACCTTAGAATTTGTGCAACAGCTCTTATAGCTAGTGATCAGAATGAAATCTTAGACAAACGATCAACTAGAATTGCTCGTTCGTGATTCTTTAGTTTAGTGTTTGAGCACTCCTGACTCCTGGGTCTCCTGTAGCGAGCTCTGGGATCACATCTGCTGACAGCTTCACTTCCTTATTCCATAACAACTTGGGTCCTGTTTGCCAGGTAGACAACAGAAGCTTGCTGGGAATCAATCTCCTGGATGCATGGTCCGCAGGATTCTCACTGGTAGGAATATTTCGCCATTGTTGAGGTGCTGAGCTGAGATGTATCTTCTGAATCCGGTTGGCCGAAAAAAGGTAATCATCGTGCTTCATTGTTTATGTATCCTAAATCTACCTTGTAGTCAGTTTAGAAGAACTCCCCTGCATCAGTAGATCCAAATTCTTCCTTGAGCATATTGCTTATCTTCACTGAGACAACAACAGGTGTCAATTCCAATCTAGGAATCATTGTAACATTCGTTGGTGAAACACAGGATTTTCCGATGTCAAGGGCGCAGTGAACATCGCCCTTTTCTTTCTGGAGTCTCAGGAATGAACACTGACCGTATCCATTTGTGCTGGCATCTGAGAAATGATGCAACTCAGTCCTGGTGATCTTTCTGAAGCTGGCAGGTGCATGACCCAAATGAGTTAGTCACTTCTCAGTTGTTCCAATTTTGGTTTAAAACCTGATAGGTCCGTTGCAAAAACAGTCAATTTCCGCCTATAATGATGTACCCAAATCTAAATGCTTGTAGCTCATCACCTGAATACAGCAGAAACATATTTTTGGTTCCATTTGAAAGGAGACACTCTGTAGTTCGTAATAATCATGAATTAATGCTTGAAAGTATAACACAATAGATGTAGCAGAAGATAAAACAAACAAAAAACATACGTTTTTGTGTCTTTTTTATTTGTCTCACCATGTTTGAAATGCTGTGGGTAGGCCATGCATTGAGATAGAAGGCTGGAAACACTTAAAATATATTCCAATAAATGGCAGCAGACTGTAGGCAAAGTTTTCGGCAGCTAGATTGGATGACCATAGAGCTGCAAAACATTTTGTAAGAGGACTCCAAAGTGTCCTTTTCGATTGTCCCCAAATCTACCCAAGTGGACGGGACGGTTAAGATTCAATTCGCGGAATGTGACAAAAACTGCGACGAGTAGTAAAATATACTTTTTTTTGGTATAGGCATGTCTTATATTTTCAGAAAGCTTAGAATCTCAATAAACTAACTTCAATGACCAATTTAAAATAGCTATTACTACAACAAAACACTCTGCAATAATTTCACAATAGTCAACAACAACAAAACACTTTTCCGTAGGCACCGGGGTTCATACATTCGTGTATCACGGAAAATATTCTACTTACATTACTGAATCTCCACAGATTTCCAATTCCTTTGTTCCCAGAGGGGACGGGAAGCTTCTTTTTGCTTGGTGAAATCCGTTTAATTTCTCAAAAAGGATCCATGCGTCGCAGAATGAAATATGACTCGCAACAAGCTGGGACGACCCACTAACAGATGAGCTTTTTTCTGAAGAGATGTCCCTGTGGTCAATGAGTGAGGTAAAGGATGCTTTACATTCAACGAATTGAATGGAACCTGCTACCCGCAATCCCTTCTCTGCATGTAGATGTTCCAACTCACACTTTTGTGCTGCTAGAGCTTTCCTCTGTGGCTCTTCTAACTCTCGTATCAGTTCCTTGTGTCTCTCTTCCTCCAGCATCTTCTCATACTCAGTCTCCTTCAAAGTTAGCTCTGCCGCTGCGTCTGCACGTTTGGCTGCTGTTGAAGAAGTCATGGAGTGGTTGTCAGACATTGCACTCTTTAGTGAAGCAGCAGATCCATAAACAGAGTGTGCATAGTCACGATTAAGCAGTTCGTGGAGCTGACATCTTTCCTTTTTGGTGGCAAACTGATTGTCAATGTCTACTATTCTGTAATAAGCAATTTTGACAAAATCCGCTGTAGCCGCTTCTCACGTTCAGTGAGGGGACAGTATTTGATCCCCTGCTGATTTCATACGTTTGCCCACAGACAAAGAAATGATCAGTCTATTATATTAATGGTAGGTTAATGTGAACTGTGAGAGACAGAAAAACAAAACAAAAATCCAAGAATTAGAATACAACAATGTACCTACCTTGTTCCCACATCAGCTAAGAGCTAATAATGTACTATTTGGCACGTTATCATCAAGTTTTTGTAGATTACATAGTACACCGTCGATTTATAGCGCCAAGTAGCGTTTCTCTTTGCTTGCAATTTCATTGTTTTCAAAATGTGTGCTTCGACATAGAGGTCCCTTAACCATTAATCAAATATACACCGCAGTGAATGTATTGTAGGAAATGTTCAGGAGAGTCTATAATGTGATAATATGTAAAAAATGACATATTACATTAATCGGTCTTTAGCCTGCTTTACCACCTTTAGAGAGCCCAAAAGTCTGTTTACAGTCTCATAATTTTTAGATAAACAAAATAATGTTTAAATGTTTTACCTTCAATATTTAGGATACACACATATGCTCATTCCAGTATAGTCACATTTTCAGATGAATACCCATTTATGAAACTGTATTAATATCATGATCAGCTTTGGCATGCAAACTGCACTAACACATCAAAGATGCTGGTGGGCTATACTTTTGTATTACTCAAGAAATGGTTGCTTAAGGACACATTCTGTCTTCTTGCATGTAATCTTACAAGTAGTGTAGAAGTTCTCCACTTTGGTCAGAAAGAAGTAATTCACGTGTGCACTGACAAATGCAAGGAATGTGATTCCTCTCAAAATAAAGACATTCCTTTTAAGAATGTAATAATACCTGTGAAATTAAATGACCATTGGATGGCCATAGCTATAGAGACTAAAAAGAAAGTACATGCACACAACTGTATAGCACTGAATGTTAAATTAATGGACTCCTTAAAGCAGCATGAGAATAAACTACTTTACAGTATTTGGTCTTACATGCCAAGGTTGTGGACATTGTTTTGATAGTTGTGGCCTATGTGTATGTGTTCACCAATGCAGTCCTATTTGGAGATTACATTAATGAATTCATTCAAAACAACATGCCATGTTCTATTTTATATGAATTATCAGAAAAAAGGTTATCGCATTAATGTCAAAAAGTATTCAGCAGATGGGGAACACCATGAGCAAATTCTTCCATGTCGATTTTTACAAGATTATTCTGCACACCAATGTGATCATGCAATAATGTGCACTTGCACTATGGCTCTCAGAATGTTTGTTGTATTTCAGGTGCTGATATCCTGACCCTAATATTGCATAAGGACATCCAAGAAATCTGCTCTGTTACCATCTGGTAAGAGGTACTGGATCACCAGGGCTCTGAGACAATGTCTGTACTCAACAATAAAATATACCTCTCTTATAGAGTATAGAATAGTGCGTCGTATAAAATAGTTTTTTCTGTATGAGTCAATATCCATTGAGTTAGATTGTGGCCAATGGGATGGACGGAGTAAAATGCCAGCAACAAATGCAAATACACAGTGCCCCTTGATATAATTACTCTATCCACTTTCCTGAATATTTCCTACAATACATTCACTGCGGCATATACATACGTACAGTATAAGGGATAGTTGCCACTACAGGGTAGTGGCGACTACCCCGTAGTGGGCAAGGTTGCACTCAGATGACTCCAGTAGGCATAGAAAATCATAGAATGTCGGTTGCCAGACAACCCGGTCAAAGGCTGAGATAAATCAATCTGGACAGTTACTAAATGGGGACTTTAGTTAACTAGGCTCTTCCCAATAAGGAATAGAGCTCTATTCACCTGTAGGATGTAAGTAATTATAACCCCCTGCTGTTCAAGAGCTTTGGCCTAGAAATCAGTTTCTTATGGCAGTTTTATGGCACAGGCAGAGGCCTGTTTCTCTCACTGCTAAAAGTAGGCAGTGCCCGGCTCAGCTGACATTCGATTCATCCCTGCCCCTGAACACAAGACACTGACTTCACGTGTTTGGAGACAGAGAGAGACAAGTTTTCCATTATTTGAAATTGATGAAGCATACAGAGTACAAAATGCTTCTAATGAAATAAGGCATGAATAAATATAATAAATAAATATTCTAAACTTACTTGGGTCTGGTCATGGACACGTGCAAGATGAGGGCGCAGATTTTGAACACACGTGCGCTCGAACTGCTCTCTGTCCTCAACCACCCAGCAGGTGTCTGGTTTGGGCTATTATGTCCCTTTTGGGCATGATGGCTGCGGCGCACCCAGTGGTCCCCCTGGGTCTTCTGCTCATGCACAGCGTACAGGCCTGGTTTGCTCGCGAGCAGGTCGACCCTGTGCGGCATCAGAACCGGGCGTCGTCTCTGCCAACTCACCAGCGAAGGAACCTGGACTTGTGGAGAGACCCTCTAGCACTCTCTTGGGGCTCCCTCTCTCTTGGGGCTCGCTCCTGTGCAGGATGTCAGAGTGCATTCAGGTGTTCACAGACCCCTCTATTCATGGATGGAGTGGAGTGTGCCAGGGTCAGGCTGTTGAAGGTGTGTGGCCTCCCGGCCCTCGCCACATCGACCTGCTGGAACTGGACATGTTCCTTTTGGTGTTGACTCACTTCTCTGACCAATTCAAGGGCCACGATGTCTTGATTCATTCAAACAACCGGGCTAGGATCAGGTCTCCTGCTCTCCACCAGTTGGCAATCTCTGGTTGTGAGCGCAAGCCCACCTCCGTTCCCTGACAGCAACTCATATTCCGGGTCGCCTGAATGTGGGCGCGGACATGATGTCTCGTGGAGGCCTTCATCACGACAAGAGGCGTCTCCACCCAGACATCATCTCCCTCATTTTGCGAAGGTTTGGAGAGGCCCAAGTGGACCTATTTGCATCCAAACAGAATGCACACTGTCGCCTGGGTTCTCTCTGTTCCAGGCAGATCTCCCTACTCTGGGGGTGGACGTGTTTGCCCACCACCCCTGACTCTCCTTTACGCGTTTCCCCAGGAGTGTTGCATTGCGTGTCTGCTGGCTCAGGTCAGGGCAGAGAGGCTTTGGGTCATCCAGGTAGGACCTAACCGCCCCGCAGCAATTTGGTATCCAGAGATGATCCAGTTGCTGGCAGACCGCCCATTGGCGGTTTCGTTCAGACAGAACGTGCTGTCCCAAGCAGAGGGCTCTATTCTACACCCTCCATCAATCAATCAATTCAAATTTATTTTATAAATCCCCTTTTACATCAGCAGTCACAAAGTGCTTTTACAAAACACCCGGCCTTAAACCCTAAGGAGCAAACAACAGTGGTGTCGAACTTCAGTGGCTAGCAAAAACTCCCTAAGAAGGCTGACATTTTGGAAGAAACCTAAAGAGGAACCAGGCTCAAAGGGGTGATCAGTCCTCTTCTGGCTGTGCTGGATGAACATATTAAGAGTCCAAATTGTAATAATTAATCGATGCATGTGGGCTGAGCCAAGAGTCTATTTAAACCTAGTCCGGATCAGAAGCATGACCAGATGGACAAGGACAGAGACAAACGGGGGAGGGGAAAGGGGGTCTGCAGAGTGGCAGCTGAAATCGTCAGGTATCATCTTGATCTGCAACACAACCAGGAGGACTTTGGACAGGGACCGCAACAAATCAGGCCTGGTACTCCGCAGGTGTGAGCCAAGATCTCATGTCCCCCTTAGTTTAATACGGCAGGAGACAGGGAACATTTTGAAAATGCATTCCTTAGATCTACAAGAATTAATTGTGGAGAAAGAGACCTGACCCTACTCCCCCAGCACAATAATATAGTAGCATAAGACCTGTGGCCCAACAGGCAGGAAATCAATCCACCTACATTGCCAAGCGTCAACCAAAAGCACACCCACCAACGGCAACCAACCTGAATGAGGACTGAGTATTGCCAGCAGAGTACAGTCCAATTGCATCAGTGCGCAACAGAGAGACAACAACAGAGAGACAACAACAAGCCAGTGAATCCTCCCCCGAATATCATTGGAGGGAGGGCATCCCAATGGCAATAAGAGCCCATCTGGCAAGACAGCAAGGGTGGACAGTAACAGGCCTTTCTGGTCACCTTCACACCGCTGGGCCAGACTACACTTAATAATAGACCAGGCTGAAGAGATGACTCTTTAGTCGACACTTGATGGTTTGCACTGAGTTTGCATTTCTAACTTTAATTGGCAAATCATTTCATAGTAGCGGAGCTCTATGAAAGAAGGCCCTGCCTCCGGCTATTGGTATCGAAATTATAGGTACAATTAAAAGGCCTTCATCTTGCGATCCAAGGTTACGTGCAGGTATGAATGGCTGGATCATTTCAGCAAGATAAGTGTGAGCAAGTCCATGTATTGATTTATAGGTCACTATCAGAAACTCTTAAGGTCTGGCCCCTTTGCGGGACAGGCTCCTGAATAGAGGTCTGTCCGCTGCGGTGGGCAGAGGTCCTCAGACTCTTCTTGTTGTCCTGTGGAGGAGATTCTGACATTCCTGCATTATCTCTTAGATATGGATAGATCGCCTCCGACCATCCAGAGATATGCATCGGCCATTTCGGCATGTCATGAAGGCTTCGCTGGAAACACTGTTTTTAGCCACCCTCTCCTCAATTATTTCCTTTTGGGTATGCGTCTCCCACTTATTTCCTTTCTAAGCAGCGTCTCTCCCACTGGCTTTGTGACATCATCACTTTGGACTACGTGGACTGCACTTGTTGCAATTCTGTTACTGAAGTTTCTTGTGTGTCTTTGTGTATCCAGTGTTCTTAACTAGCTTATGTGTGTCTTATTGCAGCCGTTATTCAAGATCGTGATGTTTTCTGTAGATTTGTTTCCAGAGGATGTATGTGTGGCATAGTTCCACGCCTGTGTTCAAAGAGGGACTTTGCTACTGGCCACCACCCCGCATCACCAGCTGGAAGTCCTTCAGCAACGACAAGTTTGCCAGAAATTGTTCACCACCTGAAGACACCTGGGAGGCTGTCCCTGATGAGCTCATCAAGCATGCAGGTAAATTTGAAACCGTAATATCAATTTGAAACTTGGGAGGAAAATGTGTTTTGCAGGGTAAATGCTTAAAAAACCTTAACTTTTCCTAGATATGTGAGAGAAGGGACGTGTGTATCACCAGAGGAGTGAAAATCGTTCCAGCATGGGCCACTACCACCCGAAGGATGCCCATCTGCACCACAACACCCTGTGGATTGCAGCGCTGGAGGTATGGGAATTACATGTTGATCTGGTAATTGCTGCAATGTTTTCTTGGTTACACCATATTAATTGATTCACCAACTATTATGTTTATTTTTAGGATGGGGCAAACACAGTACATCACCGCAGCAGAGAGGTACTCCATGGCACCATGTGGAGGACCGCTAGATAGGTATGCGTGGTGTGACGGTGAGGTGACGAACGGCTCTGTCATCTCCTGCATTTCCAGCTTTCCCATTAACCACAAACACATCCTGGACTTGTCATGTGTCTTGTCTGTAGCCACTGTGCCTAGATAATGAGATTTACAGAAACATCTCTGTTTAGATTCTCCCTGTAGGTTGCGCTCTGGTAACCACATGAATGTTTACATTGACCAGTTCGTTTGGGGTTTACTGTCTTGGCTTTGCTATGTAAACATGCCCCTCAATGTATTTAACAGCTTGTACCCAAGAAGAGACTGAGTAGAGATTGAGCCTGTAACAACATGCGCTACTAGACTATCAATATGCTGCAATAAACAATTGAATTACTCTCTCCCTGACAACCCGGTACACAAGTTATTATTACTACCACTATACGAAATGATTTCTAACACCATTACCCACACCAGGTCCCAATTCCCTCATTAGTATGTGTTTAAATATTGCTCCTCTGCTCCCCTCATTTGTCGGTCATTGTTCCATGTTTATGTTTATTTCATGTCAGTGGTGAGTGTTTTGTACCAACCTTTAATTTCAGTCAGTTTGTTTTACAGTGCTCAGTGTTCATTTCAAATAAAAGTATCAGCATCGACGGCCACTTTGCCTGAGCCTGGTTCGTCCTCTGCACCACTACACCATTTGGGTTCATTCACTTAACCAAGAAACTTAACTTATGTTACTGAAGAATGTTTCTCTTTTAAAGGGAAAGAAGGCAGACAGACCTTCACAAAAAAAATTTGCTCTGTACATAAAGCTAAGAATGAACATTTTGGCGGACACTGATCTATTGAGTTCTGAGGCATGTAAAATAATCCAATATTTAGGACAGAATAATTAACTGTCTGTCATTACTTTCAAAACATTTGGAGAAGATCAAGTGGCTGACTGAAGAGAAGGTTGAGCTGAGGGCACAGCTGGTTCTACAATCAGGTTAAAAATGTTACTAGTGTTCCGCTAGCATGTGGTCTTCATTAAAAAAAAAATTGTCTTGCATGTCGTGCAATTTGTCACTGGTATATGACTGTGATTGACTGCTTTTTGTAGGTCCCTCTCATTCACTTAATTTGCGCCACATGGGCACAATGAGAGAAGAACTGCACGAGCTGTCAAACAAGATGGTCACAGCGCTCACTTATGTTTAAGCAAATGGCCCGGTGGAGGAGTTGTCGTTCCCCGATGTTCAGGGTATACAGCTCCCCCTGGAAAACTTGGAAGACCTGGGGCAGTTTGACGTCACAGCTGAGGCAAGACACAGGCGTTCAGGACAGACTGGTAAGCAGTTCTTTTCATTAAATTTTTTTTAACAAACTTACATAAAGTGATTAGAAGCATTTTACAGGAGCTGTCAAGTGAAGAACATTTTCATTCTATCTGTAGGTTCAAAGTTTGGCTGTTAAGGCTGGCATGGAGCTGAAGTACACCATGTGGCGGATGCTACTCTGTATTATTACAAATGCCCTCGCCCTCTGATCTCCTGGACTGGAGCAGGGAACAAGGCCAACTTCAAGGCTGACTTATAACAACCATTTTTATTTCACAGATCCTCATTGATCATACATGAACGTTTTCCAAAATCATTGATATTATTTTTAACAATAATTTAAACCCAACCACGGTACAATCAACCTAGTCATGTGTGATTGGCTTAGGCACTGTTTATTCCTTCAAAATACTAGCATTGCTCATGCGATGTTGGTTTTCTGTAGTGCTTTGTTGGATTACATACATTGTGTGAAACACCGTATGTTTTTCAATCTGCATATACTACAGTTTGTACTAGTGGTTATTTAGGGGCCATTACTATGGGCAGATCTGATCTTAAGGCCCATCTATTAATAAAAAAAGGCCTGAAACTCTTCAAAATCATAAGTCCCGACCCTTTCTTTATACCTTACACAAAAAAGCATGTTTCATGCATGTAATTCTGTGCTTGTGGAAAAATACTATTCTATGTGCACATTGGAAGGTTAATAACCACCAGTTCTACATCTGTAATACTTATCAAACATAAAATGCCGGGTGTTATAGCATTGCTGAACCCTGGTGCCATTTTGTTGAACATCATGCTGCTGATATAACACTTATTTATTGCCTAGGAATTTAACATTCTGTAACCCAAAGGCTCATTTGTTAAACATCACACATAACCCACCTGTTATAACACTTGTCCGGGGTGTTTATCAATCATTGTAAAACATCAAATATGGACACATTCATGCAATCATAAATTGCAAAGTCACCAGACATGCATACGTCATTCCAGATGTCCTGCCCTAACACACGTCATACAGAAAGTCCATATGACACACTGGAAGTCCCACCCACAAAATCAATGTCCCGCCCACCAAACCGAATGTACCGCCCACCTGTCAAATCAATCTAGAAGCGCCTTCCAAGTTAATTTGAAGGCGCTTCAATTTACAGGACAATGACCCAAAACATACTTCTTGCTGAAGACGAAACTTAAATCAGAAAGACCCATGAACAAAGTAGGAAACACAGCGTTTGGTGATGTCCATGCATTCCAGACTTCCAGCAGTCATTGCCTGCAAAGGATTTTCAACAAAGTATTAAACATTTACATTTCATTTATGATGGTGTTCATTTGTCCAATTACGTTTGAGCCCCTGAAATAAGGGGACTGTGTATGAAAATGGTTGCAATTCCTAAAATTTTCATACGATAGGTGTAGTTCAATCCCTTGTGTTAAATCTGTAAGTCTGCACTTCAATTGCAACTTGGTTATTTCATTTCAAACCCACTGTGTTTGTGTGTAGAGACAAAATTATGAAACCTAACTGTATATCATTGTCATCTTCATTGGACTTTTTTGTTAATGACGAGCAACCTCCAAATATCAAACGTGAAACTTAATTTACTCCTGTGGGATTCAGAATGTAATGAAACTACTGACCATATGAATTGTGACAACTACGCCATCTGCTGCCCATCCTCCCCCTACAGGAGGCGGGCTTCGGCGCTCGATGTCACCGGCCTTCTGACACCATTGCCCATCTCATCAACTCATCACACCTGTTGTCTCGTTTAGCGCACCTGTTCATCATCCAGTCATTTACCTCAGTATATATGTTCCATCTGCTCCTTTTGTCTTTGTGTGTTATTGTCTCGCCTAGATGAACATTGTTAAGCTCAGATTAAATGAAATTGATCAAACGGCTCCGCTATCCGCTTTTCCTTGTTCTCCACCACGAGCTGACATGGATAATCGATTTTTAGCTACTAAAGACTTAACTAAAGATTACTGAGATTGAGAACGTATTGCTTTTAATGGGAATGGGTACGTGTGTGCAAATTCTTGGGTTTTTCGGTTGCTTTACAGATTTTTCATTTGCTTTACAGTTTTTAGAGAATATTTTCATAAAAGTATTTTACTTTTTCATTAATTTGGTGTGAATATGTCTAGTTGTATATAATGAACTTAAGCACTCTTACGGCAGGCCTCAAATTCAGTTCAAGTCTCACAAATAACCACTAACAGTTCCCAGATTAAACCCATCATTGAGATTCCATTTGCTCGTCTGTTTAGCCAAACAGTCTCCAGATTTATGGACAATGTTGCCCCACACCAGACCTGTGTTAGATGAGGGTGTTCACTGATGGGTATTCGTGATGTTTGTAGTGGCCTGATACATACCCATACAGGTCTCTTGTATGTAATTGTCTTTAGGCTTTTCTAGTCATACAAAGTGTATTATTTTATTTTCAATTTTTGCTACTATTTGCTACTATTTTATTGTATTGTTCTCTGTTTGAGACACAGAATAAAAGCTCAATTATTTAAAGAAATATGAATCTGACTGAAAGATTGCAGATCATTTTGGCTGAAAACTTTTTGATGGTAAAATTGATAAAATTATTAGTAGAACCAAACATCAGTGATTTTATCAACAATATGATGGTTTTTAAGTAAGACCATATTTTTTACAATTTGTTTTCTAACATTGTACCAATAAATAATTAGCATTTTTGGTTATAAGCCACATGTTTTAGATCAGTGGTCCCCAACCAGGGGTACTAGTCCTCTCCACAGGGGGTACTTGAAAACCCTCATGACACCATAGGCTTACTAGTGAAATTAACATGAGGGGGTACATCAGGGGTACTCCAAGCAGAGCAAAATTCGGTCGGTGGTACAGTAAGTTGAAAAGGTTGGGAACCACTGTTTTAGATCATGTTTCTATCTCTCCTAATAGTCTTATTTCTTAAACCTGCACACTATAGGAGGACAATGACAGGAATTATCAGTAAATTGTAGATGACAACCCATCATTTAAGATTTCAATTTTAATAACAAAACTCAGATTTCTGTCCAATGTGAGAGATATTAAGCTTGAAAAGTAATTGAATTAAGCTTGACACAATGTATGAGAGTACTAAACTATCTCTGTATGAAGGACACTAGGTAAGATATGTGATGCTCCATTACTGATGGGTATCAAAGACCCTGTCCATACAACCTGCTAGGAACTGTGTATGTGACTGTCAGAGGACTCTCTGAATAGACCCTTAGATCATAGGTTGGAATACACCTTAGGAGGATATTTTGTATGTTAAACTATTTCTTATAGTCTGTGTAATGGTTTGCTATGTCCACTGACCACCTATCTGTCCTGGCATAAATGAATGTGTTAACTTTGTAATCATTGGAGAGAAAATGAAAGAACTTTGGAATGTTAATATTTTGGACTCATGTTGAATAAAGATGGCTCACCCGTGACTTCTGGTTGCATTCATTTTGTTCATGGATCACAAATGGACAGAATCCAACAAATGCATTCACTGTATTGACTGGAATTAGTGCCAATGCTGTTTTGACTAGTACAATGCTTAGATATTGTGCCAATGCTTTGATTCATCTGATAAGAGAAATTCCAGAACCAGTGGACTACTCAGTTGGCCGTGATTGTTGGGTATACCTGAAAGAAAGATGAAGATTGATGCTATTTCCTATAGATCTTATAGATGGCTGGCTCATGATTCTGCTGCCACCATGAGGTAGAATGCAATGATGACCTTGAAAATTGTACAACTATCCATTTTACCTTGTAAGCCTAACAGACTCAGTGAAGGCTTGTGTCATGGTACGGTGAGGATCAGCCCCCTGTGCATTCCCAAATCCCGTCACTCCACAAACACACTTGTTTTGTGTCACATGTCTTCAATCATTCACACCAGGTCCCAATCATTCCATCACTATGTGTTACAATGTTTCTCCTCTGCTTAAGGGTGTGGTGCTGTGAAATGGAGACGAGAGATTGAGAAGTCCTGTGATGAATGAGCGGACATGCCAAAGCATTGCCAGGTTACTAACAGTAGAATGGGAAAAACATGGCTGAGTGGACCATGTGGATGACTACAACAGGAGCAGTTCGAATTTCCAAATGGAAGGCATCTTACAGAAAGATCAAATTCGGCAAAGTAAAGCAGAATATGCATGCATTATTTAGTTATCTGAAACAGCCTAAATGGGAACAAACTTTCTCATATCACACACAATGGAAGAGATATATAGGATGCCTTGTGGCATCACCAGAAACCTACTGCTTTAACAAGGAGTTGTGGTGGTAAAAGGCATGGCCTGGGATAATTGGAAGTCTGTAAGAATGGAATGACACATCAGTAAGAGTACATAAAATGAAATAATATTTCTGTTGACAGGAACCTACTGACTACAAGGCATGGCATGGTGTGCTTATACTGTTTGTATTTCAAGTTTTTTTATTTTATTGGTCTCTTGGGAGCTGGGAACTTTTATTTCAACACAATTTCTCAAATAAAATTCAATAAGTAGTGTGATATTTTTCAGAAAAACATAATGTAACATTCAAAAGATTGGGATCACTTAGAAATTTCCTGGATTTCGAAAGAAAAGCACTTTTTTTCTCCATGAAAATATTATCAAATTCATCAGAAATACAGTCTACACATTAATGTTGTCAATGACTGTTATAGCTGAAAACAGCAGATTTTCAATAGAATGTCTACATAGGCATACAGAGGCCGGTTATCAGCAACCATCACTCCTGTGTTTCAATGGCATGTTATGTTTGCTAATCAATCAATCAATACATTTTACTTTATAAAGCCCTTATTACATCAGTAATTGTCACAGTGCTTTTACAAAACACCCAGCCTGAAACAATCAACAACAGCCCCCTAAAAGGACAGAAACATAGGAAAAAACATAGAGGAACCAGAATCTAGGAGTGCCCAGTCCCCTTCTGGCTGGTCCTTGTGAACATTTTAACAACAAATTGTAAGGTAACCCTTCAAATAACAGCCCGTTACTTACAGGACAGTTTCCACGTAACTAAGTACTAACAAGAACGTAAGTATATGGTAAGGCTGGGTAGTTAGGTAGAACAATGTAAGTGTTACACGGGTACTTATATTAACGAAGAACGATACTACTCCAATTAACAAGATGCTACTTAGTAACCAGACAGGTGATAAAAAGCTATTTTGAAAGTATATCATTGTCATTCTTATTCGTGCTTATGAGTTTACCATTTAAATGTGACTTTACTAATTATTTTATTGCAAGTTCGCTCGCAGAATTAAGGATTTAAGAGAAAACAAAGATGATGCCCATCTCTCTGCTTGGCGCAACTTTTCACCATGCCAACACGCTTTGGGTTATCAGGTTCTTGCCAAACCAAAAGCCGCATTGACATCAATCACAAATGTAAGAATTGATTATAGATGCGTGTTACTTATCAACCCACAGAAAACACTTATCTGTTGGGTGTCCTACAGCCCCCCACTGTTTCTCTTTGAAAATAGGTGCCCAGATGAACGTTTTTTCTCCAATATGCTGGTTCGGAAGTGCTCCTATGTAGGCTATTATATCGTAGCGCTGAAAGCGAGAAGCTGAGGAATGATATGGATACGGTTATATGGCGACTTTTTCTGGAATGGAAACGTTCATCTTCAGTCTCGCTAGAAATTGCTTAAGTCTTATGAATTCCTAGGAAGTTAGTAGTTACCATTAAGCCTATGACTGGCTAATAAGCGGTTAAAACGGCCAGTGGCAAAATCCATACAGTTCATAGACGCTATGATGGAGGTAAATGTAATATGAAACATTAGTCAGTTTAACACAATGCTTAAGTGTGTCGTGGCGTAGTGGATAAAGACAGTGCCTCTCAAGAAGACGATAATTCGAATCTATTGAAAGCAACAACAATTACATTTTTAAATAAAATAAATGAATGTAAAATGAAAAATAGCTATTAAAATGGGTGTGCTTTGGACAGGGAAAGTCAGTGACCAAAGCAGAAGTTGTTTTAGAGGTATTTGGGATAATAGTATTCTTATCCATCAGTAAAATAGGCTTAGACAACGTTTTTACCTTTTATTTGAATTTAAGAAATATGCTACCTTTTATCAATATAAATATTGTGGAAAAATAAAGGTTGGCGTAATAGAAAACAGAAAAGCAATCATTTGCATTTTTAAGACGGTCCCCTAGCCTCAACTACGTACTATTCCTCTCTTGAAAGTATAGTGTAAATCGTTTACGCAACTTACATTGTAAATAGAACGAAACGGAGAAGCCAATGGGTTTACTTTGCTCTGTAGGTTCAATTGATTCTTTGTAAATCACTGTTGTCTTTTAAGACGTTTTGTGAGAGCTAGATACAAGCAAACTCCGAATTTCAAACCAAATTTCCCGCTGTCTGAGTCACTCCTCCAGGCTGGCACGGAACCATTTAAGGATGATGTGTACAACTGATAGGGATGGGCACAATGTTGACTATAATGTGCTTCCGGCCCATTGCTGCTTCGTGTAGGCCAAGCTATTTATTTGTAGCCTGGTCACATAATGTGACATTAAACTAGAAAGTCATGATTTAGTTTTGCCTGCTGACGTGTATGCCTACTTTCAATACGCAAGAGATTTATATTTATTATTATTATTATTATTAGTAGTATTATTATTATTATTATTATTAGTATTATTATTGTTATTATTTATTATATATATATATATATATATATATATATATATATATATATATATATATATGCATATGCAACGTGTTTTTTAACATCGTGTTTGTTAAAACAGTTAACAACTACACACCTAGGTTTAGCTCGCATAGATAATTAGGTTATGTAATAATTAAAGAATATTACATTATATGTGGAAATACAAATCTCGCGATAGGTTTAGCTTCCATCTTGCCACGTTCCAGTATAAAAACGGGGAACGAAGAGGCGGTTCTATCCTGTGGGTATCCACACGATTGAATAAGGGGAGAAATCTGAAAGCAAATTGGACGGCGTCCTCCTGGTCTCCACCCATGTTTTCGTCGCAAAGCTAGCACTGGTTGATCGCGCAGTCAATCAAAAGTGGACGGGGTTGCTAAGGGCTTCGTTTTATGAAGGCAGAAGGATTTGATTTCAACTGGCCTACCTTTAATGTAAGAAATTGAAAGTGGAGCTTACTATTTTATAATTTCCACATTTCTACTTGAATTCAACATCTTCGAATAACCATGGCCCCTAAGAAAATCGCACGAGGACAGAAAAATAAAGGTTAGTATTTTCATTTTCAGCAATGGCCCTTGTATATTCAACCAACCTATACTTAGCTGCAAAAGGCCTTGTAAAATGTATCGGGCGTCAATGTTGTTTTCATTTAGGCAATGCAAGGACTATAGGCCGGCAACTGGACTGTGTAGCATAATGTCCGCAATAAGCCAAGACAATGTGTCCCTTTTCACCCAGCCGTTAACAATTGTAGGTTACATTACGTCGAGTTAGTAAACCGCAGAAGTGTCTAAAATCAGATGCAGGCTATTCGCTTTGCGTATTTTTACTACATCGTATGAACATCATTGATTCCTTCGGTTTAAAGATTATTGCGATGTTGCACAGTATTAGAAACGTGTAGTACATAGTTTGTATTAGGCAATTAGGTCAATATTGGATTAAAATTGAGTGGCCAGTACATTTTAAATTGACTAGTAACCTACTCATCTGAAGAGGTAATTTATAAGGAGTCAGCACAGGTAGGTCGATATTTATTGTTTAACACACCGGCCAATGAAAATCCCCTGCGTTCCTTTTTACTTTTGGGGTTATTTCTCGGAGTGTTCACGTGTCAATAACGGCAAAACGTGGGAGGGGTTACACGTGGCTTCTATCTTCACTGTTGCCAGCTAGACAAAATGCCTGGACCCCTATGGAGACCATTTAATTATATAGACCACACTTTTCCACTTGCAGCACCAAATTGTAAAAGCATTTGCGTGGGCTTAGCCCCCTACCTGAAACTTGAGATCTGCAAACAGTCATGTTGAATTTATGGGGTATACATTCAACATGAAAACTTCAGTTTCATTGATTGTGACACGTGGCTTTAGAAAACTGCAGTCGAAATTCAGCCTGCTGTATCCTGCTATAGTGCCATAAAATGTGTTTTTGTAGGATTTTAAATCAGGGTGTCTGTGCCCATTGCGCGATTTAATGGATCTAATAGAGAATACCAAAATTCCCGTTTTGTTGCCCTAGCAAATGAATGAAAAATATCAAGTCACAGTGAGCAGCATACCAGTGTGACTATTGTAGCTCCAACATTTAAACGAGTGAGGAAAAACAGTGTGCAATTGCAACTCAGCGTGGGGATTGTTTGTTTTGAGTGAATTTAATGATTTTAAAAAGCCTTGTAATGTTCCAGTTAGAACATTTTGGTCTGTATTCGTAAAACCGGACCATACAATACGTTATAAATTGTGATGGTTCGTTTGCGAACGAACGGCTCTTTTTGAAGGGCACTTCTTGGAGAAGGATGGGTTAAAGGCGTCTCATTCCATATTTTCTTTACATCACAACGTATTATCTAATGACTGTAGACCCACATTGCGGAATCAATAAAAAATGGGGGGTGCGCATCGTTGTTTCACTGGAAACGAGGCATTACAGTAGCCTATGTGCATTACAAAATTGACAATTTGATAAAATATAGAAAACTATTTTGTTAGGGAACGATCTAGGACTAATAATTAGGACATAAGATGTACATTTCACACTCAGAAGTATAACTGTAGACAAGTATTAAGCTTTTACATTGGATATTTGCACTTTTTCCATAGTTTGGGTTGTTTTTAAAGCATTTTAAACAAAGAGCCCTTTCGGTAGTCAAATAATCCGTCTCTTTCAGACGAACGTCAGAAGAGCCGGCTCGCCAAAATTACTCGGAATGCCCATCTCCAATTTTAAGGCTTCTCCCTTTTTTAAGGGTCAATTCGGAATGTAAATCTAATTTCATGAAGTTGAATCAATCCATTGGACTATTGATTTGTATTTGAACTAATACATTAAACAAAGACTGTCACATTTCTGTTCATTTCCCAGAAAAACATCTGCACTCAAAAGTACAAATATAGATGGTATAACAGCTTGATTGTAACAATGTTAACATATCTTATTATAAACACACTAAAGCGAAATATTTCCAGACTAATGTGATTCAAATGATGTGTAATAATAGAATGTCAGTTTTTGTTTGTCACAGACAGAGTCACAAACATTATTGGGGTGAGTGTGATTGGTCGGAAGTCATTCTAGATATCCAGCTTAATAACCAGAAAGCACTTTCGGAGTCTACTACATGCATAGCTATTTTCATTTGCTTGAATACTTCCGGGTGTGAAAGTGTGTAATTGGGCAAACATTTCTGTATTGTGGGACATTTTCTCATGTTTGAGTCTTCAGTGTGAATTATAAAAACAATTATTCAAAGCACTTTGTAAGACAAGCTGCCTACAAACATTTGTAATGGCCTATGTGTTATATACTATTTATACTGAATAGCACTTACTCATCTATAGTAGTCCCACTTGTATTTGAAAGACTCAGGTTAGTTCTTTGATATAATTCTTCTTGTTTAGAACTTCAAACTTAAAAATGTGTAGACTGGTCCAGATTATGTTGCTTGTGTACAACTTTTTGATATCTGTTGTAGTTTCATATTAATATTTCATTGACTTGAATGGGTTGATTCCTGCCCAAAAATATGTTGGCCGTTATCTGCGTTCATAAAACCAGTTATTGTTTTTATTATTATTTATAAATATACTCAGCCAGGCCGCCAATCAATCGGTCAGCACCTACTTCCAACCATCAACTTGTGTGTGTTGACATATGAGAGCACTCACTGACAATGTCTGTTCCTCATGCTGCTTAAGGGAGTCGCTAAAGTGCAATGAAATATTCTTGGTGATGATGGCCGGCGATGGCAAATTTGCATTGCTTATAGTGTTGTCCAGTTATTAGTCAGCTAGTGGTACAGTCAAGGTTTGAACCTAGTCTGAGGTGGCAAAGTTTCATTAAGAATGCCTCATCCTGCAGCCTCATCCTGCATCAATGAGCAGGCTACTTCCATTCAGTCCATTCTTGTTCAGGGTCTGGAAGTAATCTACAGTTGATATAAAATGTCTACATACCCTTTGTGATGTTTTTAATATAAAAAAAATAGAGAAGGATAAAACATGTCAGAACTTTTCCAACCTTATGTGACCTATAACAAAGATTTCAGTTTGTTTTTCAATTGAATTGTTTGAGGAAAAAAACTCCCAACCTATTTGCATAAGTGTGCACACCCTTAAACTAATACTTTTTGGAAGCACCTTTTGATTTTATTACAGCACTTAGTCTTTTGGGGTAGGAGCCTATTACCATGGCACATCTTGACATGGCAATTTCTTCAGAATCTGTCAGATGCGAGGACTTCTCCTGTGCACAGCCCTCTTCAGATCACCCCACAGATGTTCAATTTGATTCAGGTCGGGGATCTGGCTGGGCCATTCCAAAACGTTAAGCTTTTTCTGGTGAAGCCATGCTTTTGTGGATTTGGATCTGTGCTTTGGGTCGTTGTTGTGCTGAAAGGTGAACTTTATCTTCAGCTTTCTTATGGAAGCCTGAAGGTTTTGTGCCAAAATTGCCTGGTATTTGGAACTGTTCATAATTCCCTCCACCCTGAAGAAAAACAGCCCCAAAGCACGATTCTGCCACCAAAATGCTTCAATGTGGGTATGGTGTTCTTTGGGTAATGTGCATTGTTGTTTTTGCACCAAACATACCTTTTGGAATTATGGCCAAAAAGTTCAACCTTGGTTTCATCAGACCACAACACATTTCCCCCCCATGCTTTTGGGAGACTGGAGGTTTGGTTTTGGAAACCTCAGCCAGGCTCAGATGTTTTTCTTTGTAAGAAAAGGCTTCAATCTTGCCACCCTACCCCATAGACCATTCATTTGAAGAATACGGTAGATTGTTGTCACATGTAGCACACAGCCAGTACTTGCCTTACATTCCTGCAGCTCCTTTAATGTTGCTGTTGGCCTCTTGGAAGCCTCTCTGACCGGTTTTCTTCTCATCTTTTCATAAATTTTGGAGGTACGTCCCGTTCTTGGTAATGTCTCTGTTGTGCCATATTTTCTCCACTTGATGATGACTGTTTTCACTGTGTTCCATGATATATCTAATGCTTTGGAAATTCTTTTGTACCCTTCTCCTGACTGATATATTTCAACAATGAGATCCCTCTGATGCTTTGGAAGCTCTCTGCGGACCATGTCTTCTGTTCTGAGATGCAACAAAGAAAATGTCAGGAAAATTCTGTATTTTATTTGTGATTAATCGGTCACTTTAAATGATGGCAGGTGTGTAATGACTTCTATTTAACATGTGTTTGAATGTGATTGGTTAATTCTGAACACAGCCACATCCCCAGTTATAAGAAGTTTTTTTTATTTTCCCCCTTGAAGATTTCAGTTTGTTTTTCAACTGAAGTGTTCACATTATAGGTCACATTAAAAGTGGAAACAATTATGACATGATTTCTTTGTCTCATTCATCTAAAAAAACCTGACATTCTAACAGGGGTGTGTAAACCCCTGTTAGAATTATATCCACTGTATATACTCAGGGGTTGAATTGGCCTGAGCTGAATTCTTGCACCAATGTCGAAATTTGACCTAGCTGAACTCCTGGACAGCAGTACAACATTTTAGATACAACTGACCAGTAGAAAGGTACCCCGAAAACCCATTTTATATACCTCATAACTTTTTGAACAATGATGGGAACAAACAAATTTAGCAATTTTCTTTGCTTTTAAGAAGTAGCCTTCATGATACTGTAGACTCTCCCAAGTATTCTAAGTACACTACACAATATATTATATTTCCTAGTTAAAAAACTAACACTTAGGGATCTAGGAACATTGCCCTCTGTATGTATGTATGCAGCAATTTGTGCCTCATAATATTTAAACATTGATTTATTCCCCTACAGGCTTTCTCCATTCTCAGCAACATGGTTTTATTTGACAGCCAAAGAACTGGTAATGGCAACATCTGCTTGCCCTGACGTGTGACTGTGGGTTTTCTTTGCAGTGTACCCCAAGCCTGTTAGGGAATATGTTTGCATGCATGGTTTCAGCTTGTTTGCAAGGAATGTTGTTTAGCTTGTTTTTCTTGCTTTGTATTTTGCTCTGAGCTGTACAAAAGTGGTAGGACTGGACAAAAATGAGTTTATGAACATTTCACGCTTGCAATTAATGCTTGTCATGATTTTACCCTGAGTGACGTTTTGAGTTCATTTTACTTGAAATTGAATTGAAGTAACAATGTAAGTTAATTTGCCATTTTTTGTATTTGAGTTAGAACTGCAAGCCAGGACAGAATTCTACTCTTTTGCATAACTGTTCAGAGTGTCTGTACAGAACATAAAGGGAACAACCATGTCTGTGTGGAGAGTCACTAATGCTTTTCCGCAATAATTGTTGCTGTCACTGCATCAGTTAAAAGGCCTTTAAGATTATGAGAAAAGAAATACAGGTCAATTCCTGCATGCACAGACTTTGCTGATAAATTCTGTTTGAGAGAAAATGTAGTTGGGTTAGGGTTAAATAAGGAGAGTTTCCCCTAACCCTTGTGTGAGTCGGGACTGCTCAGTGAATGTTCAGTTTCTTAACCCCATACTATCCCTGTGTTTGGCCTGGAGTCTCTTTCACTCTTCTTTGCATGGACTTTCTGTCTTGGGGACTGACCCTTGTTTAAGCAAATGAGGGTTGGGCACCACGTGTGGCCTAGATACCAAGCTGTTTTTTTATGGTCATAACCACTGGACATTCCCTGGGGAAAACTAACATACACATAGTGTACGTGCTTGGTTTTTACTCAAACGCTAGAACAATTACCACATTTAGTAACTCTTGAAGACAAGTCCCAATTAGCTAACATCGCATATACATATACTTATCAGTAATAACATTGTGACCACTGACAGGTGAAGTGAATAACACTGATAAACTTGTTATCATGGCACCTCTCAGTGGGTGGTATATATTAAGCAGCAAATGAACATTCTGTTCTCAAAGTTGATGTGTTATGCACATGATCCCATGGAATTATCATAACATATCTCTAAGCAAATTTCAATCCATTCGTTGCACAGCCGAGATGTTGAATTGAAGAAATACCAAATATTAATATATGCCAAATATTTCGGAAAAGCTGGTAAAGGAATTTCAGTTGAAACACATTGGAAAAATCTTATTAGAAATATGAATAGCCTACAGGAATGTGTAAACTGTTTCATGCTACATCGTAGGTTTATAGGCTATGGATGTAGCAAGCATCAAAACTCTGCAGTTAAGACCAATAGGTTGTAAAACGTTGCCTTTTCATTGGGCATATCCAACAGTTTAAAAACAATGTGCCTGTGCGTGAAGTATCACATTTGACATAGCATATTTTACCATACACTACACTATGCACATTTATTTAAAAATGCTCACTTTTATGACCTAGAGGTTTTTTGTGTTTTTGAATGAGTTAGTGTTATCACATTATTACATATTGATCTTCTATTAAACTTTTAAAATGTAATATACTTTCTTGGCCTCATTCTCTAAGCTAATATTTTTTTAAAGTTCTTGCATTTGTAGTGCCACGAAGCTGTGCAGTCTTCACTCGAAACCATACGAAATGCTGCCATACTGCAGAGCCCCACAACCCCACTCTGGTATGCCACTACAGATATGTGTTTTGTTGCAAAATAACTGAAAGGTCCTAGGCCCACATGACTTGAACTGGGCTTGACCAATTCCCTTTGATTTTATGTCTGTATTGAAATGTTTCTTGTATTTGAATTTGAAATGTTATGCCTAACGGCAAATGATAATTTACTGCAACCATCTGAGCGACATGTCGGTGTCCCAATCTAGGACTTTTTCACTCAGATCTCCAATGATGTTAGTGATTTGCTAGTCAATGGGAGAAATCTGTCACACTTTGACCACCTCCTGTAGTTTGGGCATTGGTTAAGAGTGCAGCAAATCTTTCTCGCATCCACCTCGACTGCTGTCTGACCACTATTTTATTTACAACAGCTATGTCTTGCAATGTGGATTATTTATGACTGATTGTCAGGCAACTTGACATGTTTAGAAAATTGACATGTTTTTAGATTCTATATCAGATAATAATATTTGAAGTTCACATTATGGGAAATTAATTTTCTTAATGGTAATTATAATTTTTTTTGACCGGTCTCCCCCTTGCTTCATGTGTCGACTGAAATTACATAGTCAGTGGGGATAATTTGGATATCTTATATGCATTTTTTGGGTGGAGACCATATGCTCATTAATGTATGCAGATGTATAGTATGGGTCTGATTTATCAACAGAAGCATGTGTATGTGTTGCATATGACAGTTTGATTAATCCCAATAATTTAGTGAACACGTTGTATTTCCACATGCACCAGATTTTTGTTAGAAACGTACACAAGATTGATACATGAAGCCCCTGGTCTGATAGCCGTGTTTCCTTTTACATTCCGTGGAGGGCCGGGTATTGCTGACCATGTGCACCCTTTCATGGCAAGGGTATTTCCTGATGGCATTGGCAGGGTAATGTGCCGTGCCACAAATGAAAAATCGTTCAGGAATGGTTGGTAATCTGTTGGAGGCAGTGTGATGCATTGGGCAATTTTCTACTGGGAAACCTTTGTTCTTGAATGGTCATGTGGATGTTAATTTGACATGTGCCACCTACCTGAGCATTGTTGCAGACCAAGTGCACCATTTCATGGCAGCGGTATTCCCTGGCCACTTTCTGCAGGATAAAGCATGGTTCAAGAATGGCCTCCAAATTCCCCAGATATCAATCCAATCGAGCATCTGTGGGATGTGCTGGACAACAAGTCCGATCCATGGAGAGACCCACCTTGCAGCTTACAGGACTTATAAGATCTGCTGCTAACATCCTGGTGCCAGACACCACAGCACACCTTCAGAGGTCTAGTGGAGTCCATGCCTTGACGGGTCAGGGCTGTTTTGGTGGCAAAAGGGGGACCTACAAAATATTAGGCAGGTGTATAATGTTCTGGCTGATCGGTGTAGTTTTCAGCAGCTAACACTTGGTAAAAGATACATTTTGCTCCAGCGCAAGAAATACAGAGTCACCCTATCCATGTTGACTCCCTTGTGGACTTTTACTAGAAGTTACTTCTCCCATTTACTGTTTGATTGCACATGGATGTCAAGCCACTTGGGAACCCTGAAAACAAGGTCAAGTTATGACATCAGCAATCTTCATTTCAGAGTTTTGGTATTTTCTCTGATGTTTGAACAGAATGGTTTCCCCATCTCTGAGCTCTTTTATTCCCCCACGTTCCCATATATCTTAAGTACTGAGTTTAGTTTTCCATTCGTCATTTTGAATGTCCTGTTAGTCAAAATTGTTATGCTTTGTCTAAGGGTGTCCGTTTGTGTTTCAAAAAGAGAAGAGGGGTATCATAGCAGACATTCCACGGGATCCTTTAAGCTCATACAAACAACTAAAAACAACACAGGAAGACAAAAAAGAATGGAGCTAGATGGAGAAAGAGGTAGTGAGAAGGGGAGCGACTCAAGTTATGTCATCGAGCATTCAACTGAAAAATATGGTGTGATTGGTGTGTGTGTACATGCTTATCAAGCATCCACATGATTGGCATTTTTACGTCAGAGGGTTTGCGTCTGTGTATGTTAATCCATGTCTTTTGTTCAGGTCTGCTATTCTGTGACATTTTGGTATTCAGTAGTGGCATCATTCAGTTGGTAATCCTTATGTAGCCATAACAATTCTGTTAGCATGGCCGTGTGTTTCCATTGATAATTGTTTTAGGAAAGGGGGATGTAAGGCTCAGGGCGGTTTACAACTGCTAGATTTGGTCAGTACTCTGTCCAGCACATTTTTTCTAGCTTTAATGATTGCAAACAGTTCAGATAGTGTTTGCTTCTGGTTTTGAGAATTGGAATGCTTTTTTCATACGGATCTTGAATACTGGTTTAACATGACTAACAACTTAGCAACCAGGGTGTGTGGCAAGATCGTGTCACTATAGTCTGGTGGTTGATTTGTTGTCTCATCAGTAGTGTCTACAGCAGTGGTTCCTAAACCTCTTCTGGGGAAACCACCAGTTATTGCCCAAGTTTGTAGCTGTGAAGCTGACATTGGCTTGATAATTAGCTGACAATTTGATTCAGGTGTGCTTGTGTAATTGGTTCTACTTCGGACTCAAACATGGGTCCTCAGGATAGGATTCGGAAACTTTTGTAAATAAAATATAACTGCAATTTTTAAAAGCTACACCCTCCTGCTTCCATTACTTTTCATAAATAGGCATATATTACATTATTCTGTAGTCAGAATTGAAAACTCACAAACGGAGACGTACCTTTTTTTAACCCCAATTTTCCGACTTTATCCGCCAAAAGCACATGCCACTTGAAGTTGGTACCTAGGCAGCTGCTAATTGTACCCAGGTGTTAATCACCCCTCACTGAATTCATTATGACAATGCATCAAAGTGTGATACTCCTAGATGAATGATCAGAGCCTTTGTTGCATTTGAATTAACTTACAAATGAAATGCAGGATTTTCATGTCCACTTCATTAGTCTATTACTGACACATAGCACAAAAGCTATAAAGCTTTTTCTGTAAGAGATTCAGCTTCTTGCATAAATTAATCAAATGTAAATAAAAAATGCATTGTAGATTCAGATTCTACACATTGATTATGCTAGATAATTATTCATGAAAAGAAATACAACGATATTCTTTACCAAACCAATTCAACAAATGTATTAGACTGTTTTTCATCAATACAGTCGACTAATTACTTTCCTATATTCGTGTCGGTTATTGTGAATCGTTCTTTGAAATTGTGTACATGTTGTTTACATTCTTTGTCAACAAGCATGCCACCAAGGAGGCAGGACGTTCCACTCTTCCTCTTCCCAAGCCTCAGCAGCTCACCTCCGGCAAGAAGACCATATCAAGTTGGCAACTGCACAAGGAAAAAGACCAGTGAGGACTGTGCAGTACAACCATTTTGTCTTGCCCCCGAAGCTGTGCGCTGACTATGGGGCAGAAGTTTAAAGTTTGAATGAGATGCGTGGGTTTTTGTAGCCCACAAAAACCCATGCCTTTTCTATATTTTATCAAATTGTCAATTTTGTAATGCACATAGGCTACTGTAATGCCTCGTTTCCACTGGTGCCAAACAGTGGTGTTTTACCATAAAGCCTCAAACTGTTTCCATTGACACTGGCCAGCGCCAGTCAGCCACTAGGCCATGGCCAAGTAGCCTGGTTCTCTCTTGGTGCCAAGCCCCGGACTTTAGGATTTAAGGCGGGGTTTGCGGATTGAGTCGTTACATGCTATGGAAAAGTGGCTTGTTGTGCTATTCGAATAATGATGTGTATGATTTGCTTTAGACTTCTCGTAATGGTATTCGTCTTAACTAACACACAGATCCCTGATAAAACAGAAAATAGAGCAACAGTACAGGGAAGCAAAGACTCACAGCGGAAAGAGTTAGAATGACTGAAGGTGGTACAATGCCATTGTCTCCATAGAAAAATGGTGTGCTGAGGCCGAGAGGTGGCCTGCAGAACAAATAACACAAAATAACCTCAGTATTCTCCCAAATCCTTAAAGGTAGATCATTTTTGACAAAATATTAAATGAAATAGTGAATACACAGGCTTACATGCTTACAGTTGCTTAAGTTTGAGGAAGAAATTCATTTTATTACGCAAGTTCAAACACTATATTGTAAATAAACTGAGCATGATGTTATTGTTTATTTTATTACCAGAAAAATATGCTTTTTATTTTTCATAACCAGAAAATCACAGGGTGTTAGTTTACTCCTCCCTCCCCACCTGAGCCCCTTAAGTCCTTGGTACCAAACATATCGTCGAAACAGGAAAGGCTAGAGCCAACATAAGCGTAAATCACCAGTGTAGCCCTGGTAAGGCACGAGTGGAAATGCGGCATAAGTCATCCCTTGACAATCCTTTTTCTCTGCTAATTGATTTTACAAATAATTCATTGAATAATACACTGCAGTGTTTTTACTTGAATAGAATGATGAATGGTTAAACCAGGATTTTCTTAAGCTGAAACGCGTAATGTGTAATACAAACAATGAAGGCCAATGAAGGTCGAAACACCTTGAACTGATACAAAGAAACAAATGCACTAGGCGAGAAAAGCATCAGAATCTGCTATGCATAATGTTAAGTCTAGGGTGATGTGATTAGGAAAAGGAGCGTGTAATAGTGGAGTTTGTAATGGGGTGTTCCTTGAATGCTGTGTTATCAGCTGGAAAAATGGACGGCGGTGACTTATAGGCCAGCGACAGGGAGTGATGTAGTCGAGCTTCCCTGGAGGAACGCATGGTCTTGGGAGGCACCGAGACAGTGTAGGCTACTGTAAGTCATCCTTTGATCATCCTATTAGATTAGATTCAGCTTTGTCATTGAACAGTACAAGTACAGTACAACAAAATGCAGTTAGCATCTTACCAGAAGTGCAAATTGTGTTATGTATACAGCTCCGGAAATATTTTAGACCACTTTTCAGTTTTTTTCCTTTCCAAAAAATGTAAATGGAAAGTATTGAGTGAGGAAACGAAGTTTTCAATTAGCTGTGGTCTCTTAATCTTAACCCTTCTGTTCCTCGCTCAAAACCTTTTTGACTTTTTGGGAAAGGAAAGAAAAAGCTGCAGTGGTCTCTTAAGTTTTCCCGGAGCTGTATGTAAATTACCTGTGGAATGTGTAGATGAACAATACTAAAGGTGCAATAAGCCAAATAGAGGAGGGCAGAAATTGTACTCAGCTAATCAAATTTACTAATCAAATTAATTGAGTAATACACTGTTTTTACTTGAAGAGAAGGCTATGTTTGCAAATGCTAGAGCCTATGTCCTTATAGAATAATCCAAGAGGCTCCATATCCTTGGATCTATTTAATCTGTCATTTTAATTCTACAAATAGGCTGTAGCCTATGTGTTATTCATTCTTTGAAATGTATTGTATTTATCAAGCAACTGTAGGCCTGTGTACGGCTAGGCATCTGTATTGCCTTTGATCGTCGCAAACTGGTAATGTCTCTTATTTTACCATGTACATCATCAAAATGAGAACTACATTCTAATCGATTCATCTTTGAAGTGTTTTGTTATTTTCATTTTGTACATTTGTAGAGCCTAATAAACTAATGAAAATTTAGCCTGTGTTCCTAGAAATTATTATTCTATGTATTTTAGTTTCATATAATACCTTCAATACAAACACATTCTTGTATTTTCAAATTCATTAACCATTGAAAACAAATTCTGTAATTCATAATTTTTTGACTATTTGATATAGTTTGATGCTCTGACTGGATGGTGATTCTGCAGAGGAGAATGTATATGGTGTAAGTAACAATTAGTTTGCTAATGACAAAACCGCATTCAGCTCTGGCAGATACTGGGGTATTGAAAGGTCTGGCGGTTTCAGTTTAAAAAAAAAAAAAGTTTTCACTCATTGCACAGCACTGTACTTGCTGGCTTCCATTAGCCTAGCTCTGTAAGACATACATGGACCGGCTGGAGGTCCTCAGCAGAGGTTTGAGAACCAGTATTTGAATGTGATCTGTGTGTGTAGCCCTGTGTACGTTCTCGGTTCCTTGTGGGAGTGATTCTGGATGAGCAAGATTTAAACACCTGTCAATTACCCAACCCTCCTCAAACTCTCACTCACGCACACATCTTTGCTTTAGATTTGTTCCCATAGTGTGTTAGACTGGTGAGCTGCTATTTGTAGGACAACACCCCTCATTCCTCAGTGTTTTTTTTTAAATTTTATATCTTTGCTCCTGCTTATAGTGTCCATACAAGGCTAATGAGCATTCTCCCTGGTAGCAAAGCAAAGTCACTTTAACTCTGCCAGGATATGCAATGCTGTGTCTCCATATGAGTGCCTGAGTGTCTTCTGACTGGGCAGGCGGACCTCTCCAAAAATAGCCTCGCTGGCTGTTTTCAAGTCCCATATTGGGTTCCGGCTGAGTTTGCCTGGATCAGAAGGAGGAGAGCAGCTGCTGTTGGGGGTTTGGGAAAAGGAAAATAACGATAAGACACTGAGGCCTTTCTCATTCGAACGTGTCAGGGACGGTCTGCTTTGATGGAAGAGTCTATAGAGAAGCACTTCCCAGTGCCAGAACCTGCAATGGTCATTGAAAAGGAAGAAGGTAGATGGAGTGTCGTCGCCAGATAATGTCCCGCATTATAGAGAAGTTTGGTTTTCATAGATGGCGATTTGACCATTGATGTTTTCCATTTTTATTTTTTTGTGATGGGGAAGAGCGTTGTTTTCCTGAGGTGATAATCTGGACATCTGTGACTGTACTGGCTTTTGAAATAGTCCCCTGAAGGACATAGCTCTGTGGAGGTCATAGGATTGGGTATAGTGGTTTTGTTGCAGATGTGGGTGAACCTTTTGATTGATACTTGAAGAATGTTTTGTGTGGATGTGTTTTCAAGTGAAGTAAACTGACTAAACTTAGCTTCTTTTTTTTTTTACAACTGATAGCAATAGCATCTTTAGTTGGGTTTTGCAGGGTTCTGTTTTAGTGTTACAGATAGACATTGGTAAGTGTGATGAAGGTACATTGTGAGACTGAATGTTTTGCTCTAGTGGGAGAGTAGCTAGCTCTGCACCTGTTTGTCCTTTTGCTACCCTCCCTTTTGAATGCTCTAGTATTTTTCCCATAATGCTCTGTGTACAGTGTCAACCACATCCAGAAAAACTCCACAGCATTGTTAGTTTACTTACTGTTATATCCCAAGCATAGATTCATTGTGCTTTTGATGAAACATTTCAACATGAATTGTAACTCTGTTGCTTGAAAGTTCTGTAAAATCTATTATATTTGCAATTTGGCATACTTAAGCAATAAGGCACAAGGGCTGTGAGATATATGGCCAATATACCACAACTAAGAGCTGTTCTTATGCCAGGTGCACTGCTGGAAAAGCTGCTTAGCTGTAACAATATAACACAAACTCGTGAAATGCCGTTTTGCTATAATAACCTGGTCACAAACGCATTTAGAGCAGTAAAAGTTGTCATACCTGTGGTATAGTCGTACCTGATTTATTATTGGTTTTAATGTTACTTAACTCTAATTTCTGTTTGTAAGTGACGAAAGTTGTGATCATTAGCTTATTTTCAATTCTTATTACTTTGTTTTTTCTATCTTTTGGTTGCAAGATAACACTCATGGCTTTGTCATTGTTTTTAAATTTGTGTTACTGAAAGTTCAGCCAACTGTGTGTAGCTTTAGATTAACGGCATGCACTTTAGACTTTGGCTTCATGTCTGACACCATTCACTTTGTCCTCTTATGTAGAGCCCAAAGCACAGCTGGCCAGTAAAAATGGCAAGAAGCCAGAGGGAACCGGAGGAAGCTCCTTCTTCACCTGGTTCATGGTGCTGGCTCTCCTTGGTGTTTGGACCTCCGTAGCTGTAGTCTACTTTGACCTAGTCGACTACCAAGGTGCCATCGGTAAGTGACACCTTCATGGCAAACACAAATGCAAACAAGCTAATGTAAAGCAGTCTGTCATAGTATATTAACCGGCCATTGCCACTGTCATGAAAGCCTTTGACGTGTAAGTGCTTTGATGCATCTTCACATTGACCTTTCAACTGTACAACCATGGCCTTGTTTAATCTTTGGCACGTGCGCACATGCTCAATGTGCAGCTCTGAATATGCCTGTTTTGGATCTCAAATGTATTCATTATTGATGTTTGTACATTTATTCTACAAACTGTTATTATACATGTATTGTAATTTCTCCAATATAACTGTTTTGTTTTTTGTTTGGTCTTAATCTTGCATGCAGCCAGAGCAAAGGACTTTCACATTGACCTATCTGAGGCACTGCAAGGTATGAAATGTGTACATGGTCATTCTCTTAAATCTTTTAACAATGTCACTCAACAAACCTTATTTCCAATTTGTATACATTTGTTTCCCATCAATTCAAATGTATTCTGACCACTTTTATTATAAGGCTGAAATAATCTACCCCCTCTCATAGATTCTGGTTAAGGAAGTAGCACATTCCTTATGTTCATGAAAAATGTTGACAAAATCAGTTGTGAAGCAAATCTTTTACGTTAATGGTTCACCTGGGAGATTATTGTATCTACATTACATTTTGAAGCACAATGACCAGCAATGTCACAAATCTGAATGGGAACCATGTGTGTATTTGTATTAACAGAAAAAATATATATCTGGAAATGTGAAAATAATTGCTATTGATTATCCTAACCCCTATTATTAACCCCTTAAAGTAGATATTTGAACAGGAGCCATGTACTCACCAAACATTTGAAGGGATAGTTTACCCCTGATGCACTGTAATATAGGCTTTCAATAATGAAGAGACTGGTAATATCAGGACTATGGCTGAATCCTAATATTTTACTCTTTAGAAATGCTCAGGGGGTCGATATCCCGCCATAGTTATTTTCCCAACAGCTTGTATATGTGTAACCAAATATTTTTGCATATATAACACCAATTTCTTTGTAAAGACAGAGTGGAACCGTGTGTGGGTTTTATTATAAATCTGTCGTAGTAAACATTAATTCAACATGATATTTAAAATATATATAGTTAGCCCACTGCCCCCCCATCCTGAGCAATTGTATGGAGTATAGTATCCCACCCAATTTCAATATTGTTATCTGATTAAAGAATGATTTAAGCCTAATGTTGGTTTATTTTCTTTGGTTATTTTGCTAGGTAAACTTTCATCCTACGATACTGATGGTGATGGCGACTTCGACGTAGAGGACGCTAAAATACTGCTAAGCGGCAAGTTCATAAATCTTTTAACAGTTATTAACTGATTACTATTTGTGTGATTACAACTGATTTGGGTTTTCTTTTGCATGGCTGACTTTTGGTTTACTCGATCTGTACTGTTGGACTATTTTTGTCAACTGTACCAAACGAGCTAGGAATCCCCAAGCTCTGCATGTGCATGGTGTGAAAACGTCTCGTTCTTTTCCATTCTGACTGTTGCATTTCAGGCCCAAACCACTGACGTGACATCCAGTTTCCTCATGGCCTGGTAGACGCGTGTAACAGTTATCACATGACCAGACCAGTGCATGCTTTAAGAAAAAACGATTTCCAACAAGTACTTTGTCTCATCAACCATGTTGCTTGTTATGTCATTGTAAAGCTGCTGTTTTCTTTTCTTGCAAAAGGGAAGAACAAACATCTGGAGGGCTCTGGGGTGGGGGGAGGTCCATTTTCTGAGACTCAGCCTCTGCTGCCCTCTAGAGAGTTAGCTCTGCTTTTTCACCCAGAAGGCACCCAGAAGCCTGTCTGGAATATCTGTGCCCACCTCTGCTGCAGTGCCAGTGATAGGTTCTGCATGCGACCATTTAAGCTAAGCTATCGTGATACTCTCCTCTTTAAATCGCTAACACTGCTTCATGCGCACTCAGACCTAGTTTCCCTCGCTGCCTAACCTCGCTTAAAACTTTCCTCCCTTTCCTCCCTTTTCCTGCTCTTCCACTATCTCCTTTCTTTCCCTCCCTCCTCCCTTGTTTTTCCTCTGTTTTACGTAGGCCTGACGAAAGATGGCAGTCAGGAAAGCTCAGACTCCTCCAAGGAGGTCCCGGATGTGTTAGCGGAGGAGGGCTCTGATTGGTTTCAAGGCTTCTTCACCTTCCTCTATGGTCTCATAAACCCTTTTGATCCGTTTGAGGATGAGGAGGGAGCAGCGGAGGAGGAGGAAGAAAGTGCTGGCACTTCTCAGACAGAGGGGGTTCAGGGAAAGAGTTGTGTGATCTTAGGTCTTCACAACCAGTAGCCATATCCCTTTTGGCATGAGATCCCAGGGGGCTGAAACCTTTTCCCTCACTTGTGTCTGGAGCATTCAAGGGAAGAACTCATTCATGGGGTTAACAATTTGAAGGGTTTAGCCAGGGAGAAGTTGACCCTTTATCCTTTTCAATGGGTTTGCTATGGAGAGCTGAAGAAAATGCATTCAAGACTTTCGATGCACTTTTTAAATGCCAGACTGAATATTGCTTTTCTATGGAATGTGCTTTTCTATGGACTGCTTGCGATACCCAGCAAATAACCCAACGTATGCAATTAACGGTTGCACTTGGACAACAGATTGGTTTTCCAATCTCAGTACTGCATGCCCTATGGCATATTCACCATTTATCCAGTTAGGATTTAGGACTGTCCCCTTAAAAAAATATTTTATAGACTAGATGTTGACTGCTCTTTTGACCAATTGTTTATAAAACATATTTTTCCATATAGATACCCTACGCATTTTTTTGATAGCTTTGAAAGTCATGAAAGCTTTGAAAGTCAAATTGTCAGTGACTACAAATTCTTCTAAAATGTAGAAAACTGGCCTATGCGCTATCTCAAAATACCAACATTTTATTTGCCCTATTAGTTAATAAATTCTGTTTCTGTGTTACGCTGCAAAATTCCCTGCACTGGTGCAGACCGTCGACCAAACAATCAGTTGACTAAATGGTCCTGATAGGAATACTAATTTTGTTCCATTTTCCTTTGTAGGTTTGTAAATGTATTAAGTTTAGCTATTTATTCCTGTCTTTCTGTAGTTTATTTTAATCAAATTTGATAAGCACAATAAACTTGTTTTTAGATAATTTATTGACTAATGCATATGTGGTTTTTGTGATGTTTTTTTTCTTTCCATGTTAAAGCTATTCACTTTTAAGAAATGTAATAAAATGCATGTTCTAAGCCAACAGCTGGCTGGAGGACTTATTTCTCAGCTGGTCATTTCTTATTAGCTGTCAAACTTTGTTAAAGCTAACCTGTTTAAGAACTAGATTTCAGTTGTAGCTCAACTGTTTTCTGGAGGTCCTAGGACAGTCTTATGTGAGGTTGCATAAACAGAAGTTTGTTTTGAAAAAAGGCACTTTTTTGCAATTCATAGAGACCTTTATGGATATAGACAAGTGGGAGAATGATCAAGGTGTTAGAACGGGAAGTTGGACACTGGCCTCTGGCAGTGTCTATGATAGGAGAGTTACTGCTAAACCATTGCCTCTACAAGCGTTCAAGGGCCTTTAAAGAATTCCTAACCATGTCCTAAGCTATTGCAGTACAGCAATATTAGCTTATGTAGGACACTTTGGTCAAAGTGTTCCACTTGAACTTCTGCGAATGAGGCAAAGTGTCGAAACAAGATGGACATTTTCCTTCTTTCAGAATCAGAACATTACAAAACATTCCATCATAACCTTATCCATCAGATCCCTGAGCAGGTTCTGTTAATGCTGACTTTCCATTACCTAAAGTAGAGGAAGGTTAGACTCACCCAGCTACTTCAGTGTTCAAACTCTATACATTGTTTAACCAAAGAATTGTGACAAAGAATAGTGACAATGTCAGTGGAATTCCTGTAATATTTAATTATATGTATGGTCAAAAATGTCTGAGTCTGTTTTTCTGCAAAGCAAACTTAGGTTTCTAGTAACCATTAGCAAACATGTCTGGCACAAACTGTACAGTAAATAATTGCACAGGTGAGATTCAAGAAACCCGCCTGGCAAGCCTTTTTGGGTGCCGCCCATTACAGGATTAAATAGTTTTAGCTGTCAATTCTCAACAAGTTTCAACCAAAATGTAACCCAAGCCATCACATTTGGAGAGGGCTTTCACATTGGGGCAGCAGGGGGGCAAAATGGACAGAACCACATTCTTGTCTTTGCCAGATGGTAAATTCAGTCTTGCAATCTTTCAGTTACTGGTTAGTTACTGTAAATGCTAGGCAATCTGCCACTCCTTGTGATTTCATATTAGCTTCACTAATGTTGTAGTCTTGACTTAAGTACAATGGGCTTGATGTTGTTTTTATTATTTGGCAAGATGACTGGCACTAACATGACTGAAGTGCGTAGAGGTCATTGTGACTAAAGGCAAATCGTTTTAATTATGACTGTAACAACTATTTTGATTATTTATTTATTGGTCAGGTATTACAGCAAATAATCCATACATTTTAGCGTTAAAGCAAAGTGTTCTATTCATTTATATACATGTATTCTTTAATCTTGCACAATGCTGTGCAACCATTTGTGCAAAAGTTTAATGTGGTGCATATAGTAACAGGTGTTTTTTACAAAGCTGATGGTGCTACTTTCAACTGTTTTGAGAAATAATTAATAAAAATAACTCCTAAAAATGTGTTTAGCAAGATTATTCAACATTTTTTAATTTAGTTTGACACAAATCGTATGCTTTATCACAGGGTTTCCAAAGCTTTTTCAGTTACTGTACCCACAAAAAGATTTTGCTCTGCTTGGACTACCCGTGAAGTGCCCACTCATGTTTATTTCACTAGTAAGCCTATGGTGTCATGAGTGTTTTCAAGTACCCCCTGTGCAGAGGCCTAGTACCCCCAGGGGTACTAGTACCCCGGGGTAGGAACCACTGCTTTGTTATGTTGGAATTCATCCAGAATTGCACTGTGGCTGAATCTGTATAATATAGTGAGGAGAAAGGACATTTAAAATATTGACAACACCTTGATATTTGAACAAATAGAGCTTTACTGTGGATGTAGTTTCCATGAGATTAATGTAATGATCCATCTCATTAGGAACCATTAGTTTGAGAATACAGCAAGTATGAGCTTATTGCACAGCTCAGTACATTAAAGAATATGCTTGTTATTATAAAACTCCAATATAGTTAGCAGGCGCACAAGTTACCCACCAGTTTGGTACTGCAGCAAACATTATGGTAATGCACGTCTCAACATGCAATTGAAGATAGATGTTTTACTTTAAAATGCAACTAATGGCATGATGTCAAACTGACACCAAACTATGAAAAGTAGATCCTTTTTCAGCTGTTGTGATGATGAGCACTGCAGTCCTCCATTTTTAACAAAAGAGTTTTTATTGCTGCGTCTCACATAGACCTAATGAAATAATTCTGAAACTTTTTGCCCACAATGTTTTCATTATTGATGTTATTGATTTTAGTTTTCAATGCTCTAGTTAGAAAATATGGGGTATTCTTGACTTTTGGCATCTTCTGACTTGCTGGAAAAGCATGTAGCATGGGCATGATTTGAGTTGTCAGATTTGGTTTTGAATGCTGGATTTTAGGGTGTTTGCCTAGTGTTTATTTGAAATGGTAAATGGCTTTTTCACATTCCTTTAAAAAATATTATCTGAACCTTGGCACACTTGGAAGAGCGAGACTGGGGTAATTCATTTGCCTTTTTTTCTCTCAGAAAGCTCCACCAATTTACACCAAAGGTCAACCTTTATAAGATGCATGAACCAGTAAATTACAATAATGGGAAGAAGGTTCGTTAGTGAACCTTTCTCAAGGATGTTGGTAAATAGGCCCAGGATCTGACTCTGGGAATGCAAATAATGTCTTTAATGTAGTTGAAGGAAAGTGCTACTAGCATCAGTGAAATCAAAGTTAATTGTGATCGCTTTCTAGCAGATACTGTAGACTTCCAGTAATTGTGCTTATGCTAAATGCTATTGGCTATAGAAACCCCCTTAAAATGGGATGCATAAAAAGAGAAACTTGTAGGGATCAGTATATCTAAATCCCCAAGGTTGTCTTTAACATGGCTAAGTTAGTGTTGATTTCTCAATAATTGTAGTATTTTTATTTTTCCTTAGTCAGACCAGAATCTCCAAAAACAAAGGTCAAGAGAAAACCGTCTACTAAGACAGAAGTTGCTTTGTTTTGGATCGTGTGGCCTCGCCACAGTCAAAACAAATGATGCATTAGCAATTTGTTTAGGATTGACAAAAACTTTGCTGGCTACAACTTTTAGTAGCAACGTTATTGACGGCATTAATTTAAACAGTTTACGGTTATGTTGTGACTATTTGTCGTGGACTTTCAAATTACGCATCTGTGCATGCTTTTTGGGGTAATATAGATCACAACCCCTTGCACAGTATATGAGGAGAGGTTTCCACGATTCTCTTTTCACTTGACGAAAACGTTTGTTATTGTCACCTGTATTGATAGTTATACCAATCAACCATAACATTATGACCACAGATAGGTGAAGTGGAAAAACACTGCTAATCTCATTATCATGGCACCTGTCAGTGGGTGGAATATATTAGGCGAGTGAACATTCTGTCCTGAAAGTTGATGTGTTAGCAGTAGGACAAATGGGCAAGTGTAAGGAACTGATTGACTTTGACAAGGGCCAAATTGTGATTGTTAGACAACTGGGTCAGTGCATCTCCAAAACTGCAGCCATTGTGGGGTGTTCCTAGTCTGCAGCGGTGAACCAGCGACAGGGTTATGGGCGGCCAAATTTCATTGGTGCACGTGGGGAGCGAAGCCTGGTCGTGTGGTCTGATCCAACAAATGAGCTACTGTAGCTCAAATTGCTGAATAAGTTCCTGCGGGTACTGATAGAAAGGTGTCATCACAGCTTTGTTGCATTTGGGGCTGCATAGCCACAGACCAGTCAGGGTGCACATGCTGGGGTGAACGCAGGGTCCCCAGGGTGACCACTGCTGAAATCTAATATTTGGACATGTGAGCATCAGAACTGGACAACGGAGCAATGGAAGAAGGTGGCCTGGTCTTATGAATCACTTTTCCTTTTACATCATGTGGATGGGTGTGTATGCGTCACTTACCTGGAGAACACATGGAATCAGGATGAATTATGGGAATGAGGTAATCTGTTGGAGGCAGTGTGATGCATTGGGCAATTTTCTACTGGGAAACCTTTGGTCCTGAATGGTCATGTGGATGTTAATTTGACATGTGCCACCTACCTGAGCATTGTGGCAGACCATGTGCACCCTTTCATGGCAACTGTATTGCCTGGCCACTTTCTGCAGGATAAAGCATGGTTCAAGAATGGTTTGAGGAACACAATGAGTTCAAGGTGTTGACTTGGCCTCCAAATTCCCCAGATATCTATCCAATCGAGCATCTATGGGATGTGCTGGACAAACAAGTCGGATTCATGGGGGCCCCGCTTCACAACTTATAGGACTTAAAGGATCTGCTGCTAATGTCTTGGTGCCAGACACCACAGCACACCTTCAGAGGTCTAGTGGAGTCTATGACTTGACGGGTCAGGGCTGTTTTGGCAGCAAAATGGGAACCTACACAATATTACGCAGGTTGATGCAATGTTATGGCTGATTGGTGTATTGTATCAATGTCAACAATGTTGTGGTGTCACAAAGTAGCTATGGCAGTGTACATTTTAGCTTCAGTTTTGCTAGATCTTGCTCAGTTCTTATGATTATTCCAAGCCTATTACTGGCTAATAAGCAGTTAAAATGGCCAGTAGCAAAATCCATACATTTCATAGATGATATCTGTGATGGAAGTAAACTCAAGAAACGTTAGTCAGTTTAACACAATGTGGCATAGTTGTTAAAGACATGTTCTGAATACTGACATATAGGAGATCCCGGTTCGACTCGAGTGAGGGCAACATTCATTGCTTCAAATTGAGGGCTGGCCAAAGTAGGCTAGCCTGGTTTCTTTGCCTACATTTACTTTACCTTACTGCTTTTGGGCCCTGCTGTACAGTAGTTGATTCAAGTGGATCAAAGTTATTACTCCCAATACTTCAAAAGCTGTATGATTGTGAGAAAGCTTAGCCTGGCTGAATAAGACAAAAGTGCCTAGGTGTTAGCTTGCCGGTGTTGTCACTGATAGTGAGATGTAAAAGTCTTCCCTCCACATGGAATTCATTGGTTGCTCCTACACCGCTAACTTTGTTTTTCCTTTCTCTTTTGATTAAATTTTTACTATTCCTGTTGGTGGTTGTGCACCAGTAGTGAAGTAAATACAGCGGTCTATGACTGTAACCCTACTACAACTTTTTGTTTTCCTTAAACTCAGATGGAAAGCCAGAACATGTTGCCAAGAAAGAAGCCAAAAAAGGTACTGCATGAGAAACTGTGTGGTTTCCAAAGCGCTATAGACACTGAGCTAAAATTAGGTCTTGTTTACTGCAGTTCCAATCGCCATAGTGTGGTCTTTTAAACTGACATTAATTGGTGAAGCATTTCATTTTCTGAAATAACAATTATTTTTGGCATTAACACATGTTTTCTAGCTGCATGCTGTATTGGACTACCCCTTTTTGTCGTTAAATGGTGTTTGGTATTCACCTTGTCAGTGATATGCTGAGTGTTTCATTGAACACAACTGTAGAACTGTTGGACCAACTAAGTGTGATCTATGCAATAAGCATTAATTGACAACAGCATACATTCTTTGCCACATCATGGCCTTTAAATGTTGATAGTAAATTGTAGCTAAACCTTTATAAATTGCACAAAGGTACCACTTACTGCTATCCTAATAGAACCAGTCAGCAAATCAAAACATTAATGATGCTTTGCAACCTACTAAACGCTTAGTTGCTGATTGCAAAAAACAGCTAAACAGTATTTTCGTATCCCAGAAAACCACTTGACCAAAGATGTGGGCTGGAAGTTGAAGGAGGCCCTAAAACAGCAGCTGGCAATGATCCATGAGAGAGTGGAGGCCAAAAAGATTGCCAAAATGGCACTGGCCGAGGTGAGGAACATCCTTGCCAAGGAAGAAGATCAGGTCTTCAAGACCAAGGACATGGCAAAAAAGGCCAAGGTTGCGGTGGCAAATAGGCTGATGGTGGAGGAGGGGAATATGATAAAGGAAGAGCAAAAGAAGGAGAAAGAAAAGAAGGTCTTAGAAAATATTAGGCAAACCAAAGAGCAGAAGGACAGGAAAGAGAGCAGAAATGCTAAAGAAAAGAAGCCAGGCAAAAATCTAGAGGTGGCCAGTAAGAAGGCAGATGAACCAAACAAGGCAAAAAGTAGAGGCACCTAAAGCTCCAGCCCAAAAGCAAAAGTTGTCTGACAAGGGAAACAGGAAATGACTTCACACACTTATGTCAGTGATCAAATGCTCACCTGGTCATACAGGTTGTTGATTCAGGATAAATCCCACCATTGAGGTCTTCAGTGCCAAACCCCTGCAAAGGGAGTAGGAAACCCCCCTTATGAGCTGGGTGTAGATGTCCGCAATATATAGTGTCGTTTTTTTGGTTGCTCCCTTGTGAGTATCACAATACTGTCCTCTATGCTAGGGTGTATTGGTACCTGCAAGGTTCGAAGAGGACAGCAAGGTGCTATTTGTTTACATCCGCATGATTAGTTGCTTAAAAATATACTTATTTATTTTGCCTGTATTTAACATTTGAATTTGGGGATTTTGTAAACAAAGTTATACATTTAAAAAGAGGTTGTGTATGTCCTTTAATAAAGTTGCTGGATCCATCAAAGTTTCCATTGTTAACTTTTTCTCTCAATGGTAAATAAGATGTTTTGGTGTTTCACCAACAGTCATTATCTGCATTCCGGTGGTCATGCTTGTCTCAGTTCCTCAGAAGTATTTCTGCTTAAATACCCTTTACCTTTGCTTTCCTTTTCTTCTCTTGACTGGACTTTTTCACAGCATATCACAACACAAATGCACATTTAGTTGAAGTACAAAAGATAACCCAAATCAAAGTTGTTGTATTTTAATGATGTTTATTTCCAAAAGTGTATGCTTATGAACTCCTTATACCTAATTCCTAATTCCTAATTTATTTGACTTTGTAATTACATAGCTACATACTGTGAAATACTATGCTATTTACTGGCAAGTTTGCAGATGCACTTCTGTACATGTTGCCATGTCATCCTTATCCCACTGCATCACATGTAAAACCCCTCAGGACTGACAGAGAAGGCTACCGTCATCTTTTCCAAAGAGGAAACACATGGAGAGGACCTTGCTGCAACGGTGGAAGGTACAACTCCTGGGGGTTGGCACGCAGGCATACATTAACTGTAAACCCATGAGAGGTGGCTATTGGAAAAGGCACTAAGTAGCACCGGTAGTGTGCAAGAGCACATCCAGATGCAGTAAATGTCCACACCTACTCTACAAGTGGCCTGATGCTCTGCTTTTCATACTGTAGCAACTGACCTTAGTTGCTTAAATTTCAATTGCTTGTGTTATCCCTATGTCAGACATTTCTGCAGTCTCCTTATTCCATAAACATGTAACTCCTTGCTATGGTGGTGTAATTTGAACTGTAGCTTGATTAGAGAAAATGGTATCGAAATCCGGGCAAACAAATCCTCTGAAGGCATATTTAACCTATTTAAGGGGTCTGTAATATACCTTAAGCCGCAGAACTGTGTCCACACTAAACATTGCACTGTTATGGCTTTATCCAAGAGCTGGTAATTTATACTTGAACAAGCATGTAGCCACCTGTCGTAGGTTTGTTTTCCTCAGAGGGGATGTCATTAGTTGGGGAAACGAGCCATGCTTGTCCCTTTCACCATTGATACTGATAAGCTGGTCTTGCCAGTCACAATACAAAAACAAATTTTTAGGTAATGACAAAATAAAATATGAAGTTGAGGGATATATGCACACTCGTGCATACGGGTATGGAATTAACATCTCATTGTTTTTTAAGTTATGTACATCGGGGTGTTTTTTTTGCTCAATAATGTTGCATAATATTTTGATTACAAAACCATATGTTTCCAGTCTGCATACGATTTTTTTAGGCCAGTGCTAGAAACGTCTCAAGAAATAGCATGCAAATTATGTACAGTAGATATAAAGTCTACACACCCCTGTTAAAATTCCAGGTGTTTGTGATGTAAAAGAATTTGACAAAGAAATCATTTCAGAACTTTTTCCACCTTTTAATGTGATCTATAATGTGAACAATTCAATTGAAAAACAAACTGAAATCTTTGAGGAAAAAAATTAAATAAAAACTCACAATAACCTGGTTGCATAAGGGTGCACACCCTTAAACTAATGCTTGGTTGAAAACCACCTTTTAATTTTCTGTGCACAGCCCTCTTCAGATCACCCCACAGATGTTTGATTGGATTCAGGTCTGGACTCTGGCTGGGCTATCCCAAAACATGAATCTTCTTCTGGTGAAGCCATGATTTTATGGATTTGGATGTGTGCTTTAGGTCGTTGTCGTGCTGAAAGGTGAACCTCTTCAGCTTTCTAACAGACACCTGAAGGTTTTGTGCCAAAATTGCCTGGAACTGCTCATAATTCCCTCCACCTGGACTAAGGCCCCGGTCCCAGCTAAAGAAAAAAAGCCACAAAGCATTATGCTGCCACCACCATGCTTCACTGTGGGCATGGTGTTTGGGTGATGTGCAGAGTTTTTCGCCAAACATACCTTTTGTAATTATGGCCCAAAAGTTCAACCTTGGTTTCATCAGACCATAACACATTTTCCCGCATGTTTTGGGAGACTTGATGTTTGTTTTTGCAAACTTCAGCCAGGCTTGGATGTTTTTCTTTGTAAGAAAAGGCTTCAGTCTTGCCAGCCTACCCCATTGCCCATTCATTTGAAGAATACTGGAGATTGTTGTCACATGTAGCACACAGCCAGTACTTGCCATACATTTCTGCAGCTCCTTTAATGTTGCTGTTGGCCTCTTGAAAGCCTCCCTGACCAGTTTTCTTGTCATCTTTTCATAGATTTTGTCTCTGTTGTGGCATATTTTGTGTATTCCATTGTATGGTGTTCCATGGTAAAGCTAATGCTTTGGAAATTATTTTGTTCCCTTCTCCTGACTGATATATTTCAACAATGAGATCCCTCTGATGCTTTGGAAGCTCTCGCCGGACCGTGGCTTTTGCTCTGAGATGCAACTAAGAAAATGTCAGGAAAATCCTACTAGAACAGCTGAACTTAATTTTTTTTATTAATCAGTCACTTTAAATGATGGCAGGTGTGTAATGACTTCAAATTAGCACGAGTTTGAATGTGATTGGTTAATTTTGAACATAGCCACAACAATTATAAGAGGATGTGCCCACTTATGCAACCAGGATATTGTAAGTTGTTATTTTTTCCCCCTCGAAGATTTCAGATTGTTTTTCAATTGAATTGTTCACATAGGTCACATTCAATTTAGAAAAAGTTTTGACTTGATTTCTTTGTCTCATTCTTTTACATCACAAAAACCTGGCATTTTAACAGGAGTTTGTAGACTTTTTATATCCACAATAATTAACATTAAAGTCAAGTTCTTGCTTATCTGCTGACACAATGTATGGTAAAAAAATAACCTTGTTAAAGCATTCAAATAAATGTGGACAATACATTTAAGACTCAATGTTAGCTACCGGTGACACATTCATGTAGTCATTAGGTAGCCAGTTTATGTCACGGACGGGAGCAGGGACCCAGGCGCGGATTGGCAAGGCAGAGGTGGAGGAGGGCGGAGGGGTCGGAGTCGAGCAGGGTAGGGAGATCCAGGCAGGCGGCGGAGGCACCGATCGGTGACAGGCAGAGTAGTCGGGAACAGGCGGTATGTTGGTGCACGGGCGGACGGCAGAAGCATATGTAGGTAACAGGCAGAGTAGTCAGGGACAGGCGGTACGTCGAAACATTGGCTGACAGCAGAAGTACAGGCGGGGAACGAGTCGGTACACGGGAGATCCAAACGAGCAGAAGACTCGAGCATTGCTGTGAAGCGCATGTGAATAACGACCATAATCCGGCAGAGAAGGAATGACAGAGGGCTGAGGAAATACTGTTGGTAATGGGACAATCGGGGACAGGTGCAATCGTGGATTGGGAACAGGTGCGTAATTAGAAGCTGAGCGGGTGTGTGAGGGGCTAGGAATGCGAAGACCTGCCTCTGCGAGATCGCGGATGCGCGTTCGTGACAGTTTAAGTGTGATATAGGCAACAGAATTACCTCACAATGGAGGTGAAAGCTTTAACGTTAAGCAAAGTTGACAGAATTTATGCTTAACCTAGATACCATTGTGTATAAATGTTAAAAAACTAATATTTGTGAGTTCTAATATATATATTAACTGTTGCTATACTAAGAATGTTCGCTAGTTTATTAGCACTCATGTTGTGACACAAAAATATCACTGCATAAATAAACTCAAACATTTGCGATAGCTTTCTTACTGCAATAAAGCACGTTTAGACATGGATTACGTGTAAAAGGTGTGACTGATTTAGAAGCTATTACATCCGCATCTGTTGAATAAAATCGTCCAATGTGTTCACCCTATTAAACAGGAATCTTGAAATGACATACAGTGTTGATTGGTTATACATCAAGAGTAAATAATCTGATAATACTGTAAGCACTGAACCATACAAGCAGAAACCTTTCAGAGAGATGCGGCTGCTGGAGAAGTGCAATTAAAATTAAGAATTTAATCGGCAGTCATCGGATGTAATTATCGGTCAGGCTTCTTAATCGGTCGACCCCTACTCCATACCCCCCCTTCTCGAAGGTAACAGTGAATTACAGTACGAGATTAATGTCACTAAGCCTATTTCTAAAATGTTTTGTTTTTGATGAGCACAGTGGGAGTGATGTTAAATATTTCAACATTCTGGTGATTTTAACAAGGCTAAAAGGACCAGTGGAAGCAAAGTAGCTACATGAAATCAAAGACCTACCATCATATTTGACAATATGTACAGGGCTATTTTGCATTCATGGTTATTTGCATTCAACTAGTGCTATGCTTAGCCAGAGTTGTTTTCATTTCAAAGAAATGTAAATAATGCCAAACTGCATTGTCACTTGGACTAGTAATTTTGCAGTTTGGTTGAAAAGATGATTCAAGAACCGGGCTTAACCTGATACATACTATGAAATATTTTGCTTCCATTGGAACTAAGGCTGCACTAAATCAGGTTTCCTCTGCTATGAGACTGTCACTTGGCTATCAGTGGGCATTTCAGATAGAAAATAATTAGCTCATGCAAATAAATTGACTACAACATCCACATTTATGTTATGAACATTTGAAGTCGCTCAAGATTTGAATCCCATTGAGAAAAAAATCCAGAAAAACGCATGTCAAAAATTTTATAAAAATATTTGCATTTTTAATGAGGGAAATTTGTTTCAAAACAGGACTTTGTAAACAAAACAGGACTTTGTACTTGGTGGCAAAACCCTTGTTGGCAGTCACAGAGGTCAGATGTTTCTTGTAGGTTTGCACACATCTCCGGAGGCATTTTGTCCCACTCCTCTTTGCAGATCTTCTCAAAGTCATTAAGGTTTTGAGGCTGATGTTTGGCAACTCTAACCTTCAGCTGCCTCCACAGATTTTCTATGGGATTAAGGTCTGGGGACAGGCTAGGCCACTCAAGGACCTTAATGTGCTTCTTCTTGAGCCACTCCTTTATTGACTTAGCCATGTGTTTTGGGTCATTGACATGCTGGAATACCCATGACCCATTTTCAATACCGTGGCTGAGGGAAGGAGGTTCTCACCCAAGATATGACGATACATGGCCACATCCATTGGCCCCTTGATGCGGTGAAGTTGTCCTGTCCCCTTAGCAGAAAAACACCCCCAAACCATAATGTTTCCAACGGTGGGGATGGTGTTCTTGGGTTCATAGGCAGCATTCCTCCTCCTCCAAACACGGCGAGTTGAGTTGATGCCAAATAGATAGATTTTGGTTTCATCTGACCACAACACTTTCATCCAGTTCTCCTTTGAATCATTCAGATGTTTTTTGGCAAACTTCAGACGGGCCTGTACATGTGCTTTCTTGAGCCAGGGGACCTTGCTGGTGCTGCAGGATTTCAGTCCTTCACAGCATACTGTTACCAATTGTTTTCTTGTTGACTATGGTCCCAGCTGCCTTGAGATAATTTACAAGATCCTCCTGTATAGTTCTAGGATGATTCCTTACCGTTCTCATGATCACTGCAACTCCACAAGGTGAGATCATGCATGGAGCCCCAGACCGAGGGATATTGACAGTTCTTTTGGGTTTCTTCCATTTACAAATGATCGCACCAACTCTTGTCACCTCACCAAGTGGCTTGGCGATGGTCCCATTCCAGTCTTGTAGGTCTACAATCTTTTCCCTGATATCCTTGAACAGTTCTTTGGTCTTGACCATGGTAGAGAGTTTGGAATCTGATTGATTGCTTCTGTGGACAGGTGTCTTTTATACAGGTAACAAGTGTAAAAGACACCTCAGAGTCTAATCTTTCTGATTGAGAGGGGATGAAATACTTTCTTCCCTCATTAAAATACAAATCAGTTTATTTTTTAGTTATTCTGTCTCTCATTTTTCAAATAAACCTACCATTAAAATTATACACTGATAATTTCTTTGTCCGAGGGGAAAAGTACAAAATCAGCAGGAGATCAAAAAAAATCCCCTCACTGTATATTCCACTTGTTGGAAAATTACTGTAGCTCAGCATCTGTGTTTATACCACCTCTTTGCTTATCTTTATGAAGCGTGCCAATCATTTTGGATGTGACAGTGTATCTTTATTGTTTATCCAAAAATTGTTTATGCCAATTTTCTCATCCCTTATGCACAAATGTTCTCACATCACTATATAAAATGCTCTTCTGGTTGCTATGGCTGAAAGATAATTCACATTTTTCAAGACTACTCTAATTTCCTTTGATATCTTAGGAAATCTCTGCAAAAAGAGTTGGTTCCCTCTTTTGGAAAGTTTGGTTGAAAGAGGGAAACTAGGTATCTGATAATCCCTTGCATAATCTTTGTTCAGGTGAATGGGTTTTTACCACCTTATCTCTCCCCCTTTTCCCCACTCCACTTTGCTATGCTGTACCAGAACCCATTGTCGAAGAAGTGATTGAGACTACTGAAGCAGAGAATGCTTTTGCTTCAACACTAGGTGCGTGAGCTTCATATGTTTCATAAATGTCTGATTTCTGTCTGGAATTTGCCAAGCTGAAGGCTTTAACCAATATCCAATTACACCCATTGTAATTCTTATTTTGTAATCCACATAATCAACAAGTTCGGGCCTCTTTGTACAAACATTTTCTGGTTCTAAGAAAGTTTTGTAGCATGGAGTCTTGAGTGATTCAAGAATATATAAATCGTATTATCCCTAGGTAACGTCTACACCAAATATCTCCTCAGTAATAGTGTGAAAAGCCAATGACCATAACTGATCTACAAATCACCTTACCAATCAAATAACTCACCAATAAAAGCATGTAAATGATGGCCTCAGTGGCAAAGCATACACTTCAAATGAGCAACATGCTCTGAGAGCACACAGTGAATAGGCTTAACAGAAGTCTAAACAGAAGTTTTAAGTCCAATGTTGTGGAGGGATAGATTTGTCAACACATTTTATTAATGGAAAGCTACCCTTAGTGCTTGTCATTTAGCAGATGTTCTTATTTAGTGCCACTTACAGTAGTCTGTGCATGCTTTTGTGTGTGCTGGCTATGCCGACTGCACTACACTGGATCAGTTGCTTTGATGCCATTTGTTCTCCACAGAGCCAGAAACTGAGTCTGAGTTTGTTGAGGAGGAAGACCTGGAAGTGGATGAGCTTGAAATAATTGAAGAAGAGCCTGAGGTTCTTGAGGACCTGGAGGCTTTCGAGGGGGAAGCGATTGTTGAGGCCCCAAACAAGGAGGTTGTTCAGGAGGCTTCTCTAGAAGAAGAGACTGCCACATTGGAAGAGGAGGCCACCCCCATAGATGTGCCAATTGCTGAAGCAGAGGTTCTGGAGGTGGAGCCCGAGGTTCTGGAGGTGGAGCCCGAGGTTCTGGAGGTGGAGCCCGAGGTTCTGGAGGAGGAGCCTGAGGTTCTGGAGGAAGAGGTGGAGAAAGATTCTGTGGAGGAGGTGGAACAAGAGGCTGTCGAGGAGGATGTTGCCCCTGTCAAGGAAGCAGCTGCCTCTGTTAAAGAGGTGATTGAGGAAAATGTTACAGCTGAAGAGGAAGCTGAACATGTCAAAGAGGAGATTTCTGAAGAGGCTGCTGTGGTTTCTGAAGAGGCTGCTGCGGTTTCTGAAGAGGCTGCTGCGGTTTCTGAAGAGGCTGCTGCGGTTGAGGAAGAGTCTGCTGCGGTTGAGGAAGAGGCTGCTGCGGTTGAGGAAGAGGCTGCTGCGGTTTCTGAAGAGGCTGCTGCGGTTGAGGAAGAGGCCTCTCCTGTTGAGGAAGAGTCAGTAGAGGCCTCTCCGGTTGAGGAAGAGTCAGTAGAGGCCTCTCCGGTTGAGGAAGAGTCAGTAGAGGCCGCTCCGGTTGAGGAAGAGTCAGTAGAGGCCTGGGAAGAGTATGCTGCAGAAGCTGCCCCACTTGAGGAAGAGGTTGTTGAAGAAGCAGTCCCTGAGGAAGACACTGTACCTGTTGAGGATGAGTTTGCTGAGGAGGCTGATCCCAAGGAGGTGGAGGAAGAGGCCGCCCCTGAAGAGGAAGAGGTAGCCCACAAGGAGGCAGAGGAGGAGGACACCCTTGAAGAGGAAGAGGCTGATCAAGAGGAGGATGATGTTTCCCCAGCTGAGGATGTCACACCAGATGAAGCTGTTAAGGAGCCAGCAGATGAGGCGCCAGCAGGGGAAGAGGGTAAGCAAAAATCATGCACCACAGTTTTTATTCCATAATTATAAGATAGAACGATCAGCCATAACATTATGGGCACTGACAGGTGAAGTTAATAGCATTAATAATCTTGTTATAATGGCACCTGTTAGTGGATGGGATATATTAGGCAGCAAGTGAACATTCTGTCCTCATAGTTAATGTGTTACAACCAGGAAAGATATTTTTGATTAGGGCCAAATTGTGGTGGCTGGGTCAGAGCATCTCCAAAACTGCAGCCCTTGTAGGGTGTTTCCAGCCTGCAGAGGTCAGTACCTATCAAAAGTGGTCCAAGGAAGGAAAAGCGATGAACCAGTGACAGGGTCTTGGGCGGCCAAGGCTCACAGATGCACATGGGGAGCGAAGGCTGGCCTGTTTGGACAATTCAACAGGCGAGCTTCTGTAGCTCAAATTGCTGAAAAAGTTTATGCTGGTACTAATAGGAAGGTGTCAGAACACACAGTGTATCACCGTTTGTTGTGTATGGGGCTGCGTAGCCACAGACCTGTGAGGGTGCCCATGCTGACCTCTGTGACCACATCTGAATGTGCCTACAATGGGCACGTGAGCATCAGAACTGGACCATGGAGCAATAGTAGAAAGTGGCTTGGTCGGATGAATCATGTTACATTATTTCATGTGGATGGCCGAGTGCTTGTACGTCGCTTACCTGGAGAATTCATGGTACCAGGACGCACTATGTGGAGGAGGAATGCCGGCCGAGGCAATGTGACACTTTGGGCAATGTTCTGCTGGGAAATCTTGGGTCCTGCCATTCATGTGGCTGTTTCTTTGACATGTACCACCTACCTGAGCATTGTTGCAGACCCTGTGTACCCTTTCATGGCAACGGTATTCCCTGATTGCACTGGCCTCTCAGCAGGATAATGCGTCCTGCCATAAACCAAAAATGGTTCAGGAATGGTTTGAGGAACACAACGAGTTCAAGGTGTTGACTTCAAGGCTGGGGCAGGATGGATTTTTTTCTTACCGTGGTGTAAAAGCAACGTATTCTCGCAGTATGGTGATTAAACGCGTGTTTTAAAATTAAAAATACAATATTACATTATTTTGGGGTTGGGGGACTTTATACATTCGATTCATGCTATTTAAAAAGATGTAAGTTAAACGGACAACATAAGATGAACTGTGAACAAAGTGTTTTATTACTTAAAAATTTAACAAAAGTCAAGAACACACACAGCTTGAAAATTAACATGTAGAACAAAGTTTCAAATACTGATATTTTTTCAAACAACAAAATAATTATAATTATTCAAATAACAATAAGTGGATACACAAAAGTTAAAGAATGAAAATTATAGTAATAATGTATATAAAACTTTCTCAAATAATGATTAGCCTATTCTTCATACAAAAAAGATATGTTTTAGGCAGAATTACAGCTATAATAGGGTTTAACCTGATTTGGCTTTTCTAAGTGCAACATAAGACAGTTGTTAATAAGTCAGGAACGACAAGGCCTATTAAGTTACTGTTGGTAAATCGTTATATCCTGCTAGTTTATCAGTCAATCAAATCAATCACATTTATTTTATAAAGCCCTTTTTACATCAGAAGTTTTCAAAAAATGCTTTTTCAAAACAACCGGCCTTAAACCCCAAGGAGCAAACAACAGTAGTGTTGAACTTCAGTGGCTAGGAAAAACTCCCTAAGAAGGCCAACATTTTGGAAGAAACCTACAGGAACCAGGCTCAGAGGGGTGACCAGTCCTCTTCTGGCTATGCCGGGTGAACATATTAAGAGTCCAAATTGTAATAATAAATGCATGTTGGCCGAGTCCAGAGTCTATTTAAAGACTGTCCTGCCCCCTATCTCATTGTGAGGCAATATTTCTGTATCCTGTTAATTTAATTCTACTTGTGCTCTATTTGATGAACTTGCACATGTTCAATCTGGATGTTTTTTGTAAAAGAAGCAGTATATTTTTTATTTTATTTTGGTCCACAGAAGCAGAACAAGATGAAGTGGCAGAAACAGAAGAGTTGGAACATGCAGAGGAAGTAGAATCAGAAGCTGAATCAGAAACTCATGAACAGATGGTCGAGCTAGCAGGTACATGTTGTAACCATTGGCTTGGATGATACAGAAAACATGATACAGATCTTAAGTTAAATAACTTTTTTTACATGTGCACCCTAAGACAAAATCCATTAGTGTTTCATTCTTTAAAAAGTCTAAATTGTATTTACACAGTCCCAACATAAAGTGAATCCAGTTCAAATTCCCTAGGTGGAATCCCAGTGCAAACATAAGTTTCCAATATCAAAGGCAGTCCAGACTATGGTTGTCATGATATCAGTGGCCAAAATAATTAACGGTAACCATTTTATCACGGTATCTATAGAAACGTTTAAGTAAAATTCATCTTCAACTTTGTTTAATGTCTTTGTCTTTTTTGCCAAATGAATTACACTCAAAATGCGAGTGTTATGTAGGTAGAGAGTCTGTAATCATAACTCTACAAATAAAAAAATTAATGTGTACAAAATGAACAATGACACATGGATAGTGAAAAGGCAACCAGATGAACTGCTAACAAAAGCCTAAGAAGAGTTTTTTGAAAAGTACAAAACATTTTCCCCAAGTGAATAGGCTATGAAAAGTCGTTAATTCAAACACTAATGTATAGAGCCAGACTGATAGTTTAAGAAAATGCATCGTTAGTCCATGAAGAAGCTATAGAAAAAACAAGAGGAGTTTGGGAATAATTAAATGTCCTTTTTTCCATGTAAATAGGCTACAAATATTACGCGTCTTTGTGGATCTCCCGGGGTTCTAGTGGGGCTAGTGAGTTGATTTAACGCCAATGCATAGGTCCAGTCTCGTGTTAAAGCACATGCATTGTTTGTCTATAAGTGACATAAATTAGGAAACTAGTGAATATGATATTATCATATGTTTTATTAACATGATGTCAATATTATAATTTTTTTATATCACAGTTATCGTCAGTACCAGTAATTCGATACACCCCTAGTCTAGACAACCCAAAAAAATAAACATTTTACATTTTGAAGGGGGATTACATATTTTTTGGGGGATCTAAGTAAATCAACTACAGTATGTCAAAACAATTTCAGTTAATTGTAAAGATTTGTTGGTAGCTGGAAAGGCTGCTTTTGTGAGGCTGCTTTTGTGTGTTATGGATTACTCCAACACCTGTAGAATAAAATATACTTGATAGGGAAATGTATTATCCGCAGTGCTGATAATAACAGAAATAGTGCATTTATCAATTTTATATATCAATCTCAATATCCATCTACCACTGTCTGTCCAATCCATTGTACAGTAGCATACTCTGGTTCAAAATGAATCCTTCTAATCTTGATGACAAGCCATTGTGCTGCATATTGTAAAGTTAGCTAGCTAGTAGTATCCCGTCTAATGCATAATGTTTTAAAGAACCTGCATAGTAGAAAGGGGGAGGGACTAAAGCAGAGCAGACCTTGTTTCTACGGGCCTAATGTGTGTGAAACACATCTCACCGCCCTAGAAATCTCTGACATGATACGCACCTCCTAAAGTCACCCGTGGGTGAAGTGCCCTTTTAAGAAGCAGACACAGTTGTGGTCGATGAGTCCTACAATACAACTTGAAGTGGACTAGGTGCAAAGATACAAGGTTTGCACCTAGGCTTACAAAGTTGGACTTTTCAGATGGATGATCATGACCAGAGTGGATTTAAACTACTTCCTAGTGCATCTCACTATCTAACAATGAAACTTGATTTTCTGTTGCAGAGGATGAAGATGAAGTAGTTGAGGAGTTTACAGGTTGGTGATTTGTCCGTCTGTCTTTGGAACTATCTCCCTATGTTTGTTGCATTTTGGTCTGTCTCCACCTCCAAAAAATAGTGCATTATGGGTTAGGTTTTAGACTTTTATTTTACAGTTAGCAGTAAATGTTACCCAATTCCCAGTCCTCATTTTGACAGTAAAGTGTATGTGTCTGCCTGTTCTACGAAAGGACTTGTACATTACCCTGAAGACTGTAGAAGCTGATTGTTTGTTTTATTTTTTTACTTTGGTTTGTTTCAACAGAAGAACTTGCCCAGGCAAAAGAACAGATCAAAGTTGAGCCAACAGGTAAACTTGAACTTGTCATAACTTGAAAGTTTACATCACCACATTTGTTTCTTGTCAACTGTTCTCCAACAAGTTCTGAATCAGACACAATAAGTTCAGAGTTAGAACCTCCATTTAACAGCTGCATGTGGGCCTACAATATTCTGTTCACGGTCATTGTTTAATTGAAGGTTAACAGCTTAAGTGTAAAACTAACAGTAAAGTTTCATATGATCTTAAACCTGTAACTAGCAGCCCACATGAACCACCATAGACAACCTTGCATTCCGCAACAGCATTAAATACCAAATCTAGGTAGTTCTGAAATCTACTAATAAAAAATATCTTATACCACTATCAAAAGTTACAATGTTGAATGTCATTAATCTCTGGATATATTGTCCATGAAATATAAATCTACCACTCAAAAGAATTGAGGGAGCACGTAATCATCACAGTATAACACCAAGTCAGTTAAACTTCAGGGATATTAATCTGTCCAGTTAGGAAGCATTAGCCATCTGTAATCAGTGTCACCTATTTTGGTGCAAAATAAAGTGACAACCGGTGCACTGGAGAGCCATCAACAAGACAACCCCCAAAAAGGTGGTGGCCACAGACAATCGCTCTCTCCTTTTCCTTCCTGAGTGATTCTTCTCTAGTTTTGTGTTATGCTAGTGTCCTTGTCACTACTGGTAGAATGAAGCAGTACCTGTAGCCCATTCAGTTTGCACAGGCAGTCCAGCTCATCATGGGTGGTAAATCCATACGTGCCCTCGCAAGGTTTGCTGTGTCTTCCAGTACAGTCTCAAGAGAATGGAGGAGATACCAGGAGACAGGCCATTACACGTGGAGAGCTGGACAGGGCCGTAGAAGGACATCAACCTGTCCTTCAGGACCGGTATCTTCTCTTTTGTGCAAGAATGAACAGGAGGAGCACTGCCAAAGCCCTACAAAATGAGCGGGCTACTGGTGTGCATGTTTCTGAGCAAACTGTCAGAAACAGACACCATGCGGGCCTGATGTCCTCTAGTGGGACCTGTGCTGTGCAGCTCGATTGGCATTCACCAGAGACTACCAGAATTGGCAGGTCCATCATTGGTGCCCCATACTCTTCACAAATGAGCGCTGGTTCATACTGAGCCCGCATCTCCAGAAAGAGTCTGGAGATGCGGTGGTGAATGTTATGCTTCCTTCAACATCATCCAGCATGACCTGTTTGGCGGTGGTTCAGTTATTTTCTGAGAAGGCATATACTTGGAGAGTCGCACAGACCTCCACGTGTTAGCCAACAATATCCTTACTGCTGTTAGGTACCAATATGACATCCTCAGACCCATTGTCAGACCTTATGCTTGTGCAGGACAATGCCCGGTCTCATGGACAGAGTGTGTAGGCAGTTCCTGGATGACAAAGGCATTGATGCCATTGACTGGCCCTCACCTTCCCCTGGCCTGATTACCTCCGGGACGTTCTGTATCAGTGCATCCAGCACCACCAAGTAGCATCACAGTCCAGGAGCTCACTGATTCCCTGATCCAGGTCTGGGAATAGATTCCCCAGGACACCATTCGCCAGGAGCATGCACAGATTTTGTCAAGAGTGCACATAGGCATGTGGGGGGCCATACACACTACTCAGTCACATTATGAGTTGCCATGAAGAAATTCACACAAGTTGGAACAGCCTATGATATCAATTGTTAACATTGATTTTTGGTGTGAGTTTGAATCCAACCAACGATTGGTTAGTTATTTTGGTTTCCGTTGACCGTTGTTACATCAATTTGTTCTCAATTAATTACACAATGTAAAGTGTTCTCTTTTTTTGAGTCTGAATACAGTATAACTTCAGTAAACCCCTATAATTACAGTGCAGTATGAATGCTGCAGACAATGAATCCAAACCCCATCTTTATTCTTTTTTGTAGTTCTTCCACTGTGAACTGTCACTATTCTTTTAGTGCAGCTTAATAGTGTAGTATTTTTTGTAAAGATTGGATTTTCCCTTGCATATCACCCAGTTCAGCTAAAAAGGCTGTCACCTTACTGAATTTGTCACAGTATCTGTCCATTGGCCAGAAATTGTGTCCAGTTTATAAAATAATTTTGTGTCCAGATTATTTTAAACATGATATAGAATTAAAGTTTTGACTACAAATATTGGTCAATAAAATAACCTTATCTAAATAGATTTTGTTGCTAGGCATTTAACAATATCATGTGTAAAACAGGTCGGTGCATCTGTTAATTTACGCTATAGCTTCACCTTGAGGCTGGTTGTGGAAATACAACATTAAATGTCTCTTGCATTTTTTAAATGTTTGTTTGATTTTACCCTTATGTAAATTAGTAAAATTTCTTCTGATGTGTACAACTGAAATAGGTGACCTTGTTTTTTTATTTTGTTCAAACTAATAGTAGTAAACCCTTAATGTATAAACTCTAGAAGATGTTGTATAATCGGCTCAAATGAGCAATAACTGTGAATGATAACTGTTGTTTTATTGTCTCACTTTCACCTACTCACCCATGATCTTTCCACAGAAACGTAGAGTCTGTGGTCTCGATGCAGAGATGAAATGAGGACTAGCTCACATCACATCCCACTAAGCACGTGCAACCACGCTTCCCCACTTCCAGAGAATTAAAGCGTTGTCACGTCATTCATCACTGTCTCCATATTCATATACAAAATTATTTTTATTTTGGTTTATAAAAAACAAATGTTTGCCCTTTTGGTTTTTTTTGTTCGACTTTGCTTCCCTGATTAGTTTTATTATTTCCATGTAATTTTATATCAAGTATCACTTTCTGACAGATGTAGGTAGATCATGTGAGGTATGCATTTTGACAATTTAGGATTTCGATTTTTTTCCCCTTCTCTGTATATACAGGCAGAGGTATATTTTGTTTTGCTGGTCAAAGATCTTCACCTATCTGAGCCGAGTTCACCAGTGTGGTGGCACACTTGAATTCAGCGTCAGTATTGAAAACTTTATTTTTTATTATGTTCACGTGAAGGTACTATGCAAAGCTGCACTGATCTTATGCGGCAATTTCCCTTTTACGTTTTGTACTACCAGTATGTATTGAGTTGGCATGTTGCATATCTAGGGCAAAGTTATGCTGGCGGGTGACCTCACCAGTCGTGTGTGCGTGCGTGCGTGCTTGTGTGCATGCGTGCGTGTGTCGCATATCTGCTCATATGCGCATATTGCTTCGCAAAACAATCCCTATGTGCTGAAGTTGTTTGAAAGACTTCCTCATTTTCTCATTTAGATTTTTCTCCAAGTCCTTGTTTTCCCATCTGTCTTTCATGGCATCTTCTCTTAAATTCTTATCCTGCAATGCAAGTTATCGACAAGCCAGGCTATGTTTGTCTATTTTTAGGTTCTATTGGTGTTGGCATATGCCATTCATGCTGGGATAGCTGTATTTTTACCTGGGGGTGAGTGAAGGGCAGGGTGTTAGTGGTGTGGTAAGTAATCATTCTATGCAGCTCAGTGTGGGAGGAGTTGCTCTGAGGATAGGTCTGACTCAACCTGACCCAGTATGTGGTTTCAGGTGTCTCAGGTCCTCCAAAAAGAATCTGCTCCCAAATCACGCCCTGTCCAACAGGAAGCCAATTCATGAAAATGCATCATCAAACATAGTAGCGGATTTAAAAAAAATTGTATAAATGTCTGTTCAATTTCTCTGTAAATGTACAGTTCCATTTTCACTTGTATACTATCTTGCACTTTACCTAAGGTAAAGGCTAAAGCTTAATTTGGAACAAAGATTTATGATTTTCCTAGGGTTCTGGCCCAACCTTTTGTTGTCCCTCTGTATGTTTCCCTGCTTAGCCGTGCAACACAAAAAAACAACTGATTGAAGAGAAAGGTTATAATACATACGTCTAGAAGGGACATGCACATTTAATGCCCTAATGACACCTAACTTGACTTTTTCAAGTATTTACTATTGGTGTTTGTTGTTGTTAATGTTGTCATTGTTTTTACTACATTGGATGATGCAAGCTTGTGCTCTGGACTGTATCTTTGAGGGTGGGGGGGACTAAATCTCTTTTTTGAAGGACACTTGTGTAATTTATCTGTTCCAACTCCTCGTTAATGTTTCTGTGGATTCACATTAGTGTATTTTATGTCTTTAGTCTTTCCATTGTAGCAGTTTGCTGTATGTTTTGATAATAAGGGGCCTGCCAGATTATGTAATGCTGATAATGTGACAGACTAGGAAATGCTGCAAATCTTCTCTGAGGGAACAAAATATTGGTGTGTTTTGACATACAAGAAAATGGGTTGCAATATAGTTTTCAAGATGTATTGTCTTTTTTTCTATAACACTAGTGGGTCTTTTTGTATTTCCTAACACTTATGTCAATGTGAATTTATAACATGGTGTTAATTGCACATGTTGATTTTTCAAAACTTCATAACTCTTCTAGATTTCTAAATAAAATTAACTTTTTAAAACTCTTTAATTCTGAGACTTTTAAAGAAAGTATTCAACTCTTTTTAGATGCTATAATGTGACACGAGCTCTGCAGCTCAGAACTGGCTTTACTCTGAGGAAAAGACATTGCACAACTGGCAATACCAGAAACCAACACTACAATCAACAGAATTTATTTTTTATTGCTGTTAACATATGAACAGAGGTTTACATGGTATCCTGCTGTATAGGCTAACAGGTTAAATTATTGTGAAAATGCATCCTGTATGCAGGTTGGACAACATTTCTGTATATGTACTTTTTGGGGGCTCCAATAAATGTTTGGGACAACATGTTGATATTATTCTTGTGTGATTGGGTCATACCATGAAATAGGTGCTGTTTTTCCCCATACCATGCACATTAAAACATTGTAAAGGATTTCAGCAATTACTAAAAAAAGATCTATGATAAGGGCCACTAAAGCATTGGCTGCGCTACAGTCATCTAAAAGTATGACCATGATATAAGAGTTCTGATATGGAACCAGATATTTTAATCCTAGTAGTATGAACTACACACCTGCATTGACCATAATAGTTCAAGCAACATCAGGTGAGGAAAATCTAGAGACTGAATGTGACGACTGTTTACCCCTTTATATCCTAAGTCATATTATGATCCACTATTATACAACACCGGCTCTATTTCCACACACTGATTAATTCTGATAATTTATTGATCTTCTGAACATCTCTATCAGTGTAGCCAGTCACAGATTCTCTGTTGTACTTTAAAGCATTAGCAGTGCATTACACATAACAATAATATAAATATATATATATTTACATGTAAATAAGTGTGTGCCAATATTCCTATGTAGTTCTCCCCACAGTGATTGATGGTCTAGATAATGTTTATGTTTTTTCAGCAGGTGTTTTGCCACTTCTGGCCTGATTTAGCATGTTGCATATTTACGTTCACAATTCGCACAGATAATTGGTGATCCTACAGTGCAAATTAATTTCAAGTGTCACTAATATTTAAGCTAGTATTTGTTTAGTGCTTTCATCTGTTGAGCATCTCCCACAAGCCCTTCCTTATTCTGAGGGTTTAAATAGTTGACAATGCTTCCGGAAAGTATTCCCATCCCTTTTTGCACATTTTGTTCCGATTAAGGCCTCATAATTGACTACATTCATTTTTGCCAGACCTCATTAGCAGAGCTGGCCAAGAGCGACTGACTGACTGGTAGAAGTAAAGACATTTCGAATATATCCTTTGTTTGAACTACTTACTTAAAGTCAACAACCAACAGCAGACTGCACCTTACCTGCACGATGTGGGTATTGGATCAAACCACTGTGAGTCAAAGGGCGGGTGTTAAACTTAAACCCGCTAATAAGTGTCTATATTCAGCATAAGTGCTTTCATTGTGTCTTATTACTATTATTGAAATTACATTGTTGTTTACATTTATATAATGGTGGAACAAATCATAGTTTTGCCCAGGATTGATTGGTCATGTCCCTCTATGCCCCTCGGGACTTACACCTAGACAAAAACTATGCTGGAAACAAGCTTCAGTACCTACGTTATAGTACAGGTAAGCCTAAACTAAAACTGTTTACGGTTATATTGCGACTATTTCTGGTGGATTTTTAAAGTATGCATCCATGCATGCTTTTTGGGGTAATACATGCTAGATCACAACCCACTGGGGTGTAAAATAGGGTTTTCCACGATTCTCTCAACTTTTCACTTGACTAAGAAGTCAGTTATCATCACCTATTGATAGTTATTGTATCAATGTCAGTCATGAATGACAGAAAAATGTACAGTGTTGTGCCATGAAATGATATAGCTTTGACAGTGTAAAGTTCATATTCAGCCTTGTGCTAGTCTCTCTAGTAATTGCTCAATTCTTATGAATATCCCAATTAGTAAGTTAGTAGATACTAGTAAGCGTATTACTGGCTAATAAGCTGTTAGAATGGCCAGTGGCAAAAGTCATACAGTTCATAGGTGCTATTTGTGGTGGAGGTAAACTTAAGAAACATTTGACAGTTTAACACAACTTTTAATGGTGTCTAGTGAAATATTCAAACTTGGTGTGATGTAAAGCATGACAAAATGATCTAATGTTGTGATGCTATTCTGACACTGAGACTTTTCAGATACAGTGGGTAGAACAAGTTTTGATACACTGCTGATTTTGCAGGTTTTCCTACTTACAAAGCATGTAGAGGTCTGTAATCTTTATCATAGGTACACTTCAACTGGGAGAGATGGAATATAAAACAAAAATCACAATGTATGATTTTTAAATAAGTAATATGCATTTTATTGCATGATATAAGTTGATACAGATCAGAAAAGCAGAACTTAATATTTGGTACAGAAACCTTTGTTTGCAATTACAGAGATCATACATTTCCTGTAGTTCTTGACCAGGTTTGCACACACTGCAGCAGGGATTTTGGCCCACTCCTCCATACAGACCTCCAGATCCGTCAGGTTTCGGGGTTGTTGCTGGGCAATACTGACTTTCAGCTCCTCCCTTTTCTATTGGGTTCAGGTCTCAAGACTGGCTAGGCCACTCCAGGACCTTGAGATGCTTCTTATGGAGCCACTCCTTAGTTACCCTGGCTGTGGGTTTCGGGTCTTTGTCATGCTGGAAGACCCAGCCACGACCCATCTTCAATGCTCTTACTGAGGGAAGGAGGTTGTTGGCCAAGATCTCGGTATACATGGTCCCACCCATCCTCCCCTCAATACGGTGCGGTCGTCCTGTCCCCTTTGCAGAAAAGCATCCCCAAAGAATGATGTTTCCACCTCCATGCTTCACAGTTGGGATGGTGTTCTTGGGGTTGTACTCATCCTTCTTTTTCCTCCAAACACAGCAAGTCGAGTTTAGACCAAAAAGCTTTATTTTTGTCTCATCAGACCACATGACTTTCTCCCATTCCTCCTCTGGATCATCCAGATGGTCATTGGCAAACTTCAGACGGGCCTGGACATGCGCTGGCTTGATCAGGGGGACCTTGCGTGCACTGCAGGATTATAATCCATGACGGCGTAGTGTGATACTAATGTGTTACTAATTATTTGAGACTGTGGTCCCAGCTCTCTTCAGGTCATTGACCAGGTCCTGCCATGTAGTTCTGGGCTGATCCCTCACCTTCCTCATGATCATTGATGCCCCACGAGGTGAGATCTTGCATGGAGCCCCAGACCGAGGGAGATTGACTGTCATCTTGAACTTCTTCCATTTTCTAATAATTGCGTTAACAGTTGTTGCCTTCTCACCAAGCTGCTTGCCAATTGTCCTGTAGCCCATCCCAGCCTTTTGCCGGTCTACAATGTTATCCCTGATGTCCTTACACAGCTCTCTGGTCTTGGCCATTGTGGAGAGGTTGGAGTCTGTTACAAAGAAAAACCCACAGGTAACCTCAGGAGAAATACCGGCTGCTCTGGAAAAAGACGGTGTGGTTGTTTCAAGTAGCACAATATGACGATACTTGAACAAATATGAGCTGCACGGTCGAGTTGTCCGAAAAAAGCCTTTACTGTGCCAATGCCACCTAAAGGCACAGTTACAATATGCCCGACAACATCTTGACATGCTTCACAGCTTCTGGCACACTTTAATTTGGACTGACGAGACCAAAATAGAGATTCATGGTCACAACCATAAGTGCTGTTTGGAGAGGGGTCAAAAAGGTCTATAGTGGACACAGTTCCATCCCCACTGTGAAGCATGGTGGTGGCTCACTGATGTTTTGGGGGGGGGGGTGTGAGCTCTAAAGGCATGGGGAATCTGGTGAAAATGTATGGAAAGATTAATGCACTATGTTATCAGAAAATACTGGCAGACAATTTGCATTCTTCTGCATGAAAGCTGCGGATGGGATGCTCTTGAACTTTCCAGCATGACAATGACCCTAAGCACAAGGCCAGTGGTTACAGCAGAAAAGATAATTGGTGCCAACCTACCTCCTATCCAAGACTTCTGCAAAACCAGAGTCAGTAAAAGGGCAGGAATCATCACTGCAGATCCATCACACCCTGAATACAACCTGTTCCAACCCCTCCCCTTAGGTAGGTGCTACAGGGCACTGTACACTAAAACGAACAGACACAGGATTGGTTTCTATTCGCATGCAATCACTCTGATGAACACTCAACTTCAGACACTTAGTGCCAGGCACAATCCCTGTATTCCTAACCCAGTAAATCTGACCATAACATCCACCTGTCTACTACAGATTTTTTTGTCATCGTGTAATTCAGTATTGTTCATACTGTATATATACTGTATATATCATATACACCTACCTCATGCACATTACACCTGCACAAAAATGTATTATTTTATACAAAAGCCAGTATTGTTAGTGTGCACCTGTTATATCACAACATTTTATTTGGTTGTTTGCTGGTTGGGACTTTTATTCAATTGCATCCTCCTCACATCCTCTCTCTCATAGACTCTATCTCAAAAACCATTGGATAAAAAAATGTCCCTCCCATCTGACCTTTTCCCTGAATTGGTTTTCAGGAGGCAAAAGGACAATGACACAGTGAAAATAAATGATAATAATCAAACAAGAAAATGTAGAGGACAGGGGAAATTCCAGTCCTTTTCTCACTAAGTTGTCATATTTTTCTTTAAATTAAATCAGTTACAGGTAAATTATAAATTACTTTAAATAATAACCCCCATATCATACGCTTTGAATTATCCTCAAATAAGACCACTTACTGCCATAAAAAGTATAGCCTGTTCATTACAGTATATAACTAGAGGCTAATGGTATATATATTGTCTGTTCAGTATGACACACAAATTTCTTTCTAATGGATATATTACCTCTACTCACCATGGACAGACCAGTTACTCATGACTTAATTGATTATTTGCTTTTGTGTTGGCTTTGATCTATTATTTAATAAGTAAAAATCAGAAGCTAGACCATTTCAAATTTGTTTGTGATTGGTTTAAGACTGCCATATTTCTTCACACATTCTTCCTCGTTTTACCACTAGGTGGCAGTGCGGTACAAGACCTGGGAAGGCGTTCAGAGGGATGCTACTATTTGGAACGTTGATACAAATGAGCGGTATCAAACAAACATGCCTTCTTAACCAGATCAAAGTCAGCAGTTGAATTTAATCCTTTGTTACACCTGCTCGACTATTTAGTGAAGGATAATCACCATCCCAATACTGAAGCAGATGCCCACCTATGTAGTAGCCTAGCATTTAAATAAAAATTTGATTGTTTTATACAATTTAATTTATATATTTATGCTTCTGTTTAGGCAAGTTAATTTTAAATAATTTAATTGTTGCACATACTATTTTTGTAGTGCAATGTCAATTGTGTTATTTCAAAGGAAAAAATTAACTCTTCAGTTTAGCATTTTATGGTAAATAGAGAGATAAATATAACAAAGTTGGCTTTTCAGCACATTAAACAATGGCACTTGTTTTTATTTTTATGTCACAATTGTTTACCTGGGTAAGTCGATTAAGAACCAATTCTCTTTCCACTATCAAGTGATGAGAACCCCTAGGCAGTGGCCATTCGGTGAAGCACTTTGAGGGTTGAAGGTGCTTTAAGATAGCAGGTTGTAGTCTGGGGGAGTGGTTGTTACAGAGAGCCATGGTTACGTTAGGATTAGGTCATCCTGCTCTCACACACTATTTGTGCTTCTAGAGCTTGTATTCCTGACTGTATGTCAGTAACTGTTTCATCTCATTAAATACTAAGCATACTTTTTCTTATACCAAAACGAGACAAACAGCTTTGCTGAATTCAAGAATCAGTGGGTAAATGTCTGTTTAAAAAATGCATGTTGAAACTGCGGACGTTCCCTTTAAGTGAAAGCCATGGAATTTGATCAGGTGGTCTTCCCACACTTTACACTTGAGATCTGAGCCTATTGTCCTGGGCATGTGATCACTGACCATGACACATCTGGATTAGGGGTAAACCCCTCCCCCTATTTCTAAAAGGATTTAATGGGTGGGCACAACATTGTGCAGAAACTCTTTAGTTAGCCACAAGGAAGCTAGGTGGCACTACAACCACAATAGTTACACACATTGGATCTTTTCAGATTCATGTGTCATGGGGAAGGGGTCAGCAGTTGATTCAGGACTGATTGGATATCCTACCAGTAAATACAGGAGGAGTCTTTTTGGGTAGAAAAAAAAAATCTACAAAAAAATGAGAGCATAAAGAGCAATGTTTACGTTGGGTCTCTATCAACAATATTAATTGTGAAACAACACTAATCCTGATCAACCTTCCTGTGAGGGTGCTCGCCCCGGTAATGGTGTTCGAAGTGTAATCAAAACTAGTTTGTGTGTTCATTTGACCACTGGAAAAAGTCCTGCGTAAATACTGCCGTTCAGGTTTGACTGAATTAAAACCTAGGAGAGAGCAACAAGTGATCATGAGAATAGGAGAAAGGCTGACAGGTATTTGATGCAAAAATAGAGGGACAGGCCATTTTAAGTGGAGCTGAAAGCAGGCCAATGGCATTTTGAGGGGAAGGGGAGAACAGGACACTATCCCAGCAGAGGGGAGAGCAACACATCTTCAACTAGGGGGAACGAAGGGATGGGATACTAACAGTTCCAGTTGCGTTCTGTCCCTTTGGCCCCGCCCCCCCTCATTACTCACAGCCTCAATATTGGGGGGAGTGCTGTTGTCTGGAAAGGGGGATAGCGCGGGAGAAGGGAGGGTACCTTTTGTTATGCAGCGATGCGGGTAATGTAAAGACCTGTGATGGACGTCAGAACCCTCTCTCACTCTGCCCTCCCCCCTGCCCGGGGGGTAGGGGGAGGGGAAGGGTAGTGTGAGGAGGGGGGAGGAGAGAGAGCAAGGGAGGGCTTGAATCGGGTCAGGGGAGGGGGACAGGTCATTTGTCAGCACGGTGAACAGAGCAGCAGGAGATGCACACTACATTTTCCCCCTACTTCTCTCTTTCACGCTCCCTCTCTCACACACACTTATGTGCGCTCTCCAGCCCACTCACCCACTCTCTCCCTGGCATTCGCACGTTCACCCTCTCCCACACATGCACCCACACACAAACACCATCCCCTCTGTGTCCGCTCTTTGGTACTATTGTCCCCTGTCCTCCTCCTAATGACAGTGTGAGAGGGAGGCTCTCTATGAGGACCCTGACTGTTCTCTCCCTCAGGCCTGGGCTCTTTGTTGTGTAATGTATTGGCCGTGCTAAGCAGGGAAAGGGCCCTGTGAACATGGCTGCTAAACAATCAGCAGAACAGTCTCTCCCCAGCCCCTTAGCAACAATCTAAGATGTGTACCGGAGAGGTGCGGGTCGGAGTGATAAACACACATTGAAGCTCTTGTGCGTGTGTGTGTATTTGTGTGTCTGTCTGTGTGTTTCTGTGTCTGTGTTTAGGCTTCGTGTGTGCGTACATCAGACATCACTGCCACAATAAAGCCTATTCATGTCCGTACAGGCCTGCATATTTCCCAGATTGTTGTTGAAGTTATTATGGATTGAATACATTTTGCTTTACATAAACACTATGCTATCCCTCTGGTTTGAACTGTAGGTAATTAAAGTAAAATATGTGATTCATGCATAGGTGGGTTGGACATGCCAATCTTTTTCAGATTTACCACACAAGGTCTTTTTCTATTTTTATTTTGTTTTGCTGAACATTGGACAGTGCATGATACATTTGTAAACCTGATTTCCTAGAAGTACCACATTAGTAATGCATTCCCAGTGGGAAAAATTATGTAGAAAACACGTTTTAGATGTGTTTTTATGTTGTTAAAAGTAGGTTAATTTCCATTTCTTACTGAAAGTTGAACATTCTTAATTTTCTGGTAGGTTTAAAGGTTTATTGATCACAAAGGGTTCTTGTTGAACCAATCTTTTTGATTGTACATCAAGAACCAGATTGCATAGTTTATTTTGGCCCTGTAATTTGCAAACAGCTATTTTTTGCTCAAAATAATTATCAGAAGATCAAGACACTTCTCTGCAGCGACAATGAATACTTTCGGGAACTTCAGTTTTTTGGGATTTAATTGAATTTCAGTCCAAAAAATGTATTAAAATTTGCTCATTTTAGACTCTTTGGACAGTCTACCTCAAAACCAATAGTAGTCATCCAAGAGAAAAATATTTTAATAAGGAGCAACAGTTACAGAAAAGTTTCTGTTTGCAATGACTCTGATATCTGGTTGTTTGTCTACTTAATTTTAATGCACAGATAGTAGTTAATGCTCAAAATGTAAATCTATAAAATGAGTCCTTGCACAGCAAGCTCCACAAGTTTGAATAGAAAAAAATAAGTACAGTTTAGTTCAGTAAAGTACAGTGGAGTTCTTGTTCAGTAGAGTTTAATACAGTTCAGTACAGTTTAGTTTTATGAAGTACAGTAGAGTACATTGTACTGTGGTTTATTTTTTTGTTTCTGTATAAAATGACATTTGAGTGCACATTAAACGCACCTTACTGTACTGTTCTATACATAGATTCACCATGCTGCACCCTGCTGCGCTATTCTGCGCTCTGTCAAACAGACATTTATGTCTGATCAAATGAACATATCATAGACATAGAAGGACAGTAAAACAACATATGTGTACAGACTAAATATCACCATCTTTTCAACTTTCATGGACGTTGGTGTCAGACAATGCTCTTTGGGCTTTGAGAGTCAAAGCCCAAAGAGCATTGTCTGACAATGCTCTTTGTCAGACTTTTACTCACTCACAGTGAGTAAAGGCAAAGATCAAGAAAGGCACCTTACTCTATATATCCATTAGGTTAAACAGTCCAACATGGTGAAAGGGAAATTATTCTATCAAACAATTATTTTCAAATAACAACAAATACACCCAAATACAAATAAACACACACACATGAAGAGGTATAGAGAAAGACAGCGAGGGAGAGAATGAGGGAGAACGAATGAAGACATTTCAATTGAGCCTCAAAACAGGCCTGGTAGTGGGAACATCGGTCAGCTCATTGTGAAGATCCATCTATCCCCATCTCCTTCCAATCGATACTCAGTGTCAAGATGA